>BJCM01000297.1:0-16393 GCA_018326385.1 Flaveria bidentis | reverse complement strand
AATCTCAACAACTTACATGAATTCTCTGTAAATTGTATCTGAAATTGCATGCAATCGCTCCTCTCTCTCTTCTATTTTCTATTTTCTCTTTTCTATTTTCTATTTTCTATCTTCTGTCCTCTCTATTTGCATGTATATATTTTTCTCTCTAGTCTAAGCTATTTATACTAGCATCTAAGGAACTAACAATTTACAAAACTAGTCCCTATACTAGTACAAACTATAAAATATATACACAAAGACTAAATGTTAATTTTCCAAGGGTTCTAACAAGTTTTTCTGAAAAAACAAACACCCCCTAAGAGTGGTAACAAAAACCAATAACAAAATGGGTTTGGTTATGTCTATCTTGACCTTTGTATTTGAGCCGGTTAGACTGATGAACCGGGTGATAATGGACCGGAATTTTAAAAACCGGTTAAATTATTATTTTGTGATCTTGAGATTATGGATTCAAGTTGTGTAAACAGTTTATTGCACAAAGTGTAAGGTAAGACTATGTACATTGGATTGCTTCGCCCCATCACGCACCTTGCGTAAAGCCAGAGTTGAGTCAAGAACGAGATACGCCCTTTTTAATTTTTTTTCAAAGTATTCATAATCCATAGTTTAGTTATACAAGTCTTTATATTTTGTTAAATTTACAGATTCATATCAAGAAGTGTTAAATTTTCATATTTAGTTTTTAAGTTAATTATATATATTTTAGTTATACAAGTCTTTATATTTTGTTAAATCATTGGGTTTTTCAATCCGATTCGATATATCCAACTAGCGATCATAACTGAAAAGCTCTTAAGGGTATGCATTTCGTTTTTAATTATCAAGCAACCATAATTATAAACTACCTTCTTTAATTGAAGTATAATTTAAAAACAAAGTATCAATTTCATCTTCTTAATTTAACAAAATGGTAAATAGAGGTGTCACGTTTCAGAACCATATTCATTCTTAATAAACTTTTTTTGTTTTTCTCTCATATTAAATAACCACATTAATTACTAATAATATTATTTATTTATTTTTATATTATAATTATTTTTTTAACAAATTAAAAAATTAAAATTCTTATTAATGTTATTTCTATAGAGATAGTTTTTTTTATAGAAAGATTTTTTCTAAAAAATCAAACTATTTTTATGCAATATTTTAAATTTGTTTTTCTTAAGTAATTTTTTTATAAAACAAAAAAATTAAATAGAGAGTTATAGTAAAAAAAATTAAAAATGAAAAAATTTTAAAACGTTATTTTAAAACAAAATGTTTAATATATCTTTGAAAAAAACAAAAAATATAAAATGTTCATATTATTGTTTATTACTTATACTTATTACTTATATATAATTTCAATCATATCATATCGTGTTATAATTAAAAAGTTTTATTATATTTAATATTTTATTTATTTAATATGTGTAATACACGAGTTTATTAAAATTAGTTATAATATATATTAAAAAACAACTTTATTTCTACAGTGAAGTTTGCTTTTCTATATTGGCCACTTATTTAAAAAAATATAAAAACTCAAATTCTAATTAGAATTAATAACAAAGTTTTTTATTTTTTCTTTTTGACCACAAAAGTTTATTTTGTGTTTTCTGCGTCAAACATTGGTATCGTTATTCGATATTATCGGGACCGGTTTTGGTATATGCTTTTGTGGTTTCCGATAAGTCGATCCGATAACGAAGAAAGTCACGGTAGCGTAAGACAAAGGAAAACAACCAAACTCCCGTGCGCGTAGCGCTGGTGATTTTTGCTTTTTAAAATATCGGCCACATATTTTTACAAATTTATATTGAAACCCAAATCTAGGATTATTCTTTGGTTTTTTTCCCAAACTCTTATTGAGTTTTTTATTTGATAAAGGCAAGTGAGGTGCTATACCAAAGTTTTATATTTTTTATTAGTGACCACAAAAGTTTATTTTTTGTGTTTTTGCGTCAAATATTGGTATCGTCATTCGGTATTATCGGAACCGGTATCGGTATATGTTTTTGTGTCTCTGATGAGCCGACTCGACAACAAAGAAAGTTATGGTCATGTAAGACAATGGAAAACAACCAAACTCCGACGCGCGTAGTGCGAGTGAAAACATTAGTTGCCGTTAACAACATAATTGTTACCAAAATTACTAAAAATGATGGTTGTTATTGAAGAAAGTATAAATTAAAAAATTCATGATTATTATTATAACATTTTGGGACGAAGATACAAATTAAGATTCTTGTGCAATTATTATTTCCAGAAATAAGCACGGAGTGATAGAGGAAGACATTACGAATGTTAATATGGCTTTTCTACGTTAATTGTAATGTTTTAAAATTCATCACCATCAAAAAGACAATTGAATTCCATTATCTATGCGATTAGATAGAACTAATTTTAATTTTAATTTATCTTAATAAATTACATGACTTAATAAAATAGACTGTTGTAGAATCAATTGAGAACACGAATGTGGAATATTAACAATACAAAGATGATACAAGAAAAAATGAAACTGTGAACAAGATTTTACAGATGATTAGAATTATTAGAATGATTTCGGATCCTCTCACCGATTACAACAGGTCCCTATTTATAGTGTTTAACTAACTATAAAAGACACACTCAACGAATATTGAGAAATTACACTATAGACCCTATACTATATCTTCCGAACAGAAATAACCATTCAAAAGATATCATTCGGAAGATATCCAAAGTGAACTTTAAATCCCTTCCGAAGCAAACATAACCTTCGGAAGATTCCAACTAAGCTTCGGAAGAACTATGTTAAGCTTTGGAAGTATACTCAACTTCGGAAGAACACTTGTTTTGGCTTTTAATACTTCACAATCTCCACCTTAAAATCCAAAACAAGATTTTAACCAACTCTTAATGCATCCAAGCAAAACTTGAACTTGATACCAGGTAGAGACTTTGTAAACACATCCACTGGATTCTTCAAAGTAGACACACTTGCCACTTTCACCTTCCCAGCAGTCACCACATCCCTTATGAAGTGCAACTTCATATTAATGTGCTTTGTTCTCTCATGAAACATGTTATTCTTTGACAATTAAACTACACCCTGGTTATCACAATACACCACTGAGTCTGCAACTTTGATTCCCAACTCAGAAACAAAACCATACAACCACATAGCTTCCTTGACTCTCTCAGTCAATGCTATGTACTCAACCTTTGTTGTAGATAATGCCACTACATGCTGCAACTGAGCTTTTCAACTAACCATGTTGCCCAGCACTTGAAATGCACATCCTGTGATAGATCTTCCTCTATCCAGATCCTTGGCAAAATCTGAATCAACATAACCAATAACCTTGTCAAATTTCTCAAGTTCATGATGCCCAAACACTAAACCATAGTGCTTAGTACCCCTGAGATACCTCAAGATCTATTTCACAGCAACCCAATAAGCTTTACCTGGATTTGACAAATACCTGCTGACTAAACTCACAACATACCCAATATCTGGCCTAGTACAAATCATCAGGTACATTAAGCTCCTAACGACATTGCCACAAGGCACTTTCTTCGTATATCTAATTTCAGCATCTGACTTAGGACAATCAAAGCTTGACAGTTTAATATGAGCACCTATAGGAACTGTTGTTGGCTTCACATCATCCATCCTATAGTTACTTAGTACCTTCTCTAGGTAAGACCTTTGAGACAACTTCAACACCCTGTGTTCTCTATATCTTGTGATCTCCATGCCTAATATCTTTTTTGTCTCACCTAGATCTTTCATCTCAAACTCTGACATCAACATCTTCTTAGTAGCTTCAACTTCTTCCAAGTCAGGACAAGCCACCAACATGTCATCTACATATAGCAACAAATACACAAACTTGTTCACACTATATTTCTTAAAATAAACACAACTATCATAGTTGCTCATGTTAAACCCATTTGTCACCATGTGTTCATCAAACTTTTTATATCACTGTCTAGGGGATTGCTTTAGTCCATACATAGACTTCTTAAGGAAACACGCCTTATCTTCATGCCCCTTAACCTCAAACCCCTCTGGCTGCTTCATATAGATAGTTTGATCCAGCTTCTCATGCAAAAATGCAGTTTTCACATCTAGCTGATGTATCTCCATATCCATAGAAGCAGTCAATGACAACATAACTCTGATAGATGAATGATTGACCACAGGCGAAAATATCTCACTGTAATCCACCCCTAGCTTCTGTGCAAAACCCCTTAGCTACCAATCTAGCCTTGTACCTAGGAGGCTCACCTTCAAAGATCACATCTTTCAGTTTGAACAGCCACTTACATGACACAGGCTTGTGACCTTCAAGTTTATCAACCAGCTCCCATGTGCCATTCTTATACAGAGATTCCAATGGCCTTACACCATTTTAAGACTTCTTTCACATAAATTGCCTCAGAGTATGTCAATGGTTCATAGATACTCTCTTCTTCCGCAACAACAAAGGCCAATGCAGTCAAATCACTCCCCTCTCTATACCTGAGTGGAGGTATCACCTGTCTCCTTTGTCTATCCCTAGCTAACTAGTAATCCTCCATACCATCTCCCTGGCTATTAGAAGTGCCATGATCAACACCTTTATCATTCACACCCTGCTGCTCCATCTTAATCTGAACCCCACTCTGACCTTTAACCTTTGACTTTCCTTTTTCTTGAATGTCTTTATAAACAACATCCTCTTTGAATATCACATCTATACTCACTATCACTATAGGTCTGTCCCCTTCTAGCCTCCATAACTCATACCCTTTTACACCCTCAGAGTCACTATACCATGACCCATAATCTTGCAAGGTCTATCATCCCCTAGCTTCACTGATCCAAGATCTTCAAACTTCAGATCTTTAAAGAAATCCTTCACCGGTGTCATATGAAATGAGCACCTTGAATCTATCACCCACTCATCCTCCTTACCACTACTTGTGATAGCCAACACATAAGGCACTTTCATATCTATCAGAGGAATCATCTTGTGCATTGTGTCCAGAATGAGTTTTTGACCCACTTGATTCACCTTTCTTTCTTTTCCAGTCAGGACAATCTTTCTTGAAATGCTTTTCAGATCCACACACATAACACCTCCTTTTAAACTTGGACCGAGACTTCAAGACACTTCTTTATTTGAAGTTTCTTTGTTCAGATCTTCCCCTGACTACCAAGCCCTCTCCACATATTCATTATAATAAGTTCTCTTCTTTAATTCCTTTGAATTGAGAGCTGTCAGCACTTCTTTCATGGTAAGTGTGTCCCTACCATACATCAAAGTATCCACAAAATGCTCATAAGAGAATGACAAAGATGTCAAGAATATGATTGCTTGGTCTTCATCATCCAATTCAACTTCGATATTCTCAAGATCCAACACCAACTTGTTGAATTCATCAGTATGATCTTCAATTGACTTCCCATGAACCATTTGGAATGTGTACAACCGTTTCTTGAGATACAACCTGTTCGCAAGAGATTTCGTCATGTACAGACTTTCCAATTTTGACCAGACCCCTGCAGCAGACGTCTCCTTCGATACTTCTCTGAGTACTCGATCCCCTAAGTTCAAGATGATTAAACTATGTGCATGTTCTAGCATCTCCTTCTTCTCCTTGTCTGACATTGTATTCGGAAACTTGGATTCTCCGGCCAAGGCATCCACCACTCGTTGGTGAACGAGTAATGCCTTCATCTTCAACCGTCATAATTCAAAGTTGTTCTTCCCGTCGAGTTTCTCAACCTCGAACTTTGTTGACACCATTGTTGTCGTCGATCGATCTTTGATTGAATCTTGATCCTCAATTGAGCCTCTAACCAGGCTCTGATACTAGTTGTTGTAGAATCAATTGAGAACACGAATGCGGAATATCAACAATACAAAGATAATACAAGAAATAATGAAATTGTGAACAAGAATTTACAGATGATTAGAATTATTAGAATGATTTCGGATCCTCTCACCGATTACAACAGGTCCCTAGTGTTTAACTAAATATAACAGACACACTCAACGAATATTGAGAAATTACACTAATGACCCTATACTATATCTTCCGAACAGAAATAACTCTTCGGAAGATATCCAAAGTAAACTTCAAATCCCTTCCGAAGCAAACATATTCTTTGGAAGATTCCAACTAAGCTTCGAAAGTATACTCAACTTCGGAAGAACACTTGTTTTGGCTTTTAATACTTCACATAGACTAAGATAGATCATGTCATTGTTGCATATTAGAACGGACCTAGGTATCAGTGTAATCTATTTTCTGATATCCTTATTTCATGTGTAATATATCATGAATGATTTTCATTCACGACAAAGATTCAAACAGTAACATTGGTTGAAAAAATATGAATTCTCTCTCATTATCACTTGTTAGCATTTTTCTGCTTTTATGATTGGAATGATCAAGGCTCAAAACTTGTTAACGTAGAAGTACCATTAAATTCAAGGAGCCAATAAGATAAATGTGGAGAATTTATCCGAAACATAAATGAATGCAAAACATGAGAATCCCAACCATCTACACATTTTAATTGAACTTTTTTTTATATAATCAAATGTAGTTTTTCATGATCATCTTTCGTTTTGAACCTAAAGTATATGATTGTCAACAAGCCCTTCGGGTTGAAATTTAAAGAACTTGTATCTTAGATCATGGGTTCGCCCAAACAGCTTTAGAGACGTCGAGATGACTTAACCGACATGCTCCAAGTAGATGCTCAGGAAGCTCATCTCGTGTGTTCGCCTGCACATGTTGCATAAATCCAAGACTAGCATCAAAATCTAGTACCAAACTCAATGTCATAGTATAGGGTAACATATATAGGTGTTTGTCACATATTTGGTTTATAGTTCGCATGCCTGTATAACAAATGCGGTGTCGATTATTAAACTAGTGAAGCAACTGAAAGTCTTGCCCGCCACCCCCCTTGCACATGCTGATGAACCAACATCGATGTCGATCTATAACAACTTCCAAACGGTTAGGTTCAAGAATAATAATTCACAACTCTAGAGTTGGTTTCGTAACTTACCTCCAAGTAGTTGTCCCCACGAATGTAGTTGATTTTAAGCATATTACCGATTAGAGTTGGTCTGCGAATAGTTTGCCTAAAAATCCATGGTCCCTAAAAAAGAATTTTGCACTTTTAACAAACCAATTTTTTTGTCCATATGAACCCTTACTAGTAAACTCATGACACCTATCAATACAATGCTAATAATAGACTTGGGTTATTATAGAAACTAGTGGAAGCATGATACGAACTTGAGAACTTTGTTAGAGAGGTTGTATCGGTTAAAGGTTAACAATTCTAACCCATAAATTTGACATATGTTTAGTAATTTATCGTACGATGACAAAACGAAGCCTCCTCACCTTAGCTACATGAGGGATGATCTTAAATCTTGAATTCCTAAATGCATCATCTCCATCTATAAATCTCTCCAACAAGGGTATATCTTTGATAGGTGTATGTGTTACATAATAAAAAGCAAGATTATACGTTGTTGAACCTGGGATCTGATTAATCACAACATCCATACTAAATATTAATC
The DNA here is from genome assembly GCA_018326385.1 of Flaveria bidentis. NCBI lineage: Eukaryota > Viridiplantae > Streptophyta > Magnoliopsida > Asterales > Asteraceae > Flaveria > Flaveria bidentis. The sequence goes on along the minus strand of BJCM01000297.1, from coordinate 8,828 downwards.
AACTTAAATTTGAATTACTCGCGTATTGTTGAATTGTTTAAAGGTTAACTGAATTTGTTTTCATATAAAACACAGTTTAACTACCTGGAAGTTAACAACAATGAAGAATTTGGCGCTACCATCAGCTGCGTATTTCTGCACGTTGAATTAGGATAAATATGCGTTTAATCGATATATATAAGCGAACCAGAAATTTATGATACCAACGTGAACAATGTTCCCAGGTCTACTAGCAAGATGATCTTCTCGTTTGTTCGATTTTAGCCAGTCAACTGCAACGGTTTGTAGTAATGTAGTTTCTGCTGCAATCTGGAGGATCAATTTGAATATTAATAATAAATAGCATACACATAATAACTAACAATTTTAACTAAATGAACGACAATTTAACCTTCTTATGATCTTCCAAAAAGGTTTCTCCGCGTATTTGAAACAAAGAAGGTTCTGGCATTGACCAACTGTTAGGCATATTACCAGTTTGATCTTCTGGAAGAGAAATTACGTAGTTGTATGATACGGATTCCTCCCATACAATTGTTTCTGAATTTCGACAATCCTTTTTCTGCGCTGCAGCGTATAGGGATTTAGCATCTAATGTGAACTCACGCACGAAATCATGCTTCTTTTCTGCCACAACATATGCATCCTAAGAAAGAAAAAACAAATGACTGGATGTATCATTTATTATGCTTTCATAAGTTCATATATTAAGATAAAAGATATATGACCAAAGATCTCTATTATATATCAATTACCATACCTGAAAGTAAGTTTTAGAGTTATTATCAACATCATAACTACCTTCTGTTTCATCATTATATAAAGGTTCTGAGAAATCAAAGAATTCATCAGACTCGTCATCTGTTTTGCCTTCTAATCCATTTTCTGTCTTATGCAACAAACTATCATTCTTTAATTCTCGTGAAGAGAATTCAGGTAATAAGTAACCGGTTAAGTTTGTTATAAAATGTTCTCTCAAGGCTGTAAAATATATGAATATATAGTGATTTAGTATACAAAATATGGAATGAAATTTATTTCAAGATATGAAAATTGGACTTTTGTAAAGAAGCAACCAGCAAGTCTTTCAAGCATGTGAATCGTGAGGCGTCGATTAGAAGACTTGCGAAGATGATGTCTCCAAGTTTTCCAGTCAATAGCAAGCATGTGTTTTACAACTGATTGTTTATATTGATTCCCATGTGATATCACATACCCACCACCTGTAAAAGTACATTACAAGATCTAGTATAGTATCAAGTAAATCATAGTTTGCGATGGGCAGAAGACCTTCAAGAGATTATAGTATGAAATCAGTGGAATCAAAATTCAAACATGAGATCTCTATTAGAAGAAAATCAAGTGTTTACCACTGTACCACCCCTTAAAGATTTGTAATTCTTAACTTTGTCACACTTACTTGTAAGAAAAGCACGAATAAAGCCCTTTTGAGGGGGGCACTTCTTATGAGATACAGAATGATAAAGAATAACTGCAATGGATTAAACGGACAAGCATTATCTATGAGCGAAGTAAAATTGAGTAGATATTATCCATAAACCAAGATAATTAAACAAAAAAATTCTTACTGTATGTCCCATTGTCTTCACGCCTCCAAAAACGTTGTAATAATAGATCTCTTCGTTTCATAGACCTGAAAATTTTGGAGATAGAAATGTTGGTTTTATGCGGTGGACTTATAGCATAGATACGAGATATTGTTATGAGTCATTCATGATTCATACCTAGGCAACCAATCACCATCTAACTGCTTGTGAATAATATCAGTGTGATCATCTATGTTTTCAATTACTTTACCCTCCAGGAAACAAAAGTCCCATCTGCAACATAACGTGGAACTTGTATTTAGTGATCGCTAGAAACGGTACTAGGTTAATGATTTCTAGCGCTGATAAATCTTACTGTGATCTTGAAGAACCAAGAGACATGAGTGTCTGGAAAATGACATCTGGTGTTTCATCTATCACGCTAACAGCTGCTAATGCAGGATGATCTCTCTGCAACACAAAAGATGCAAACTTAAACTTTGCGCACACGAGTGTAACATAATATCGCGTGTAACATAATAGGATTCAACATGATACTAACCTTATTATGACCTTCTTGATAACTTGTTTGTTTAAAAAGCCTTATACCTGAAGTAAGCAAACAAACTAAATATCTACTTTTGATCATACTGATGAAACATCTATTTAGCTTCATGTTTACCATTTCGACAACCTATGATTGTCCAATATGATGGTTCGTACATATCAACAGCTTTGGGATCCATGATAGAGGCTAAAGAACTGATGTCATTAACATCATTCTTATCACACACTCTACTAGAACACTTTGACCTGAACATATTAATACTGTGATGAGATTAATTATCTTGGAAAACTATCATCAATATATACTATTGTCATACCTAAGATGACCCAAAGGTTTTTCAGGACATCGGTTCACCTACATTTATCAAAGCATATGAGTCATCAACAACAAAAATCAGTCACATGTTTTAAATGATAAGCAATTTGCACCTTTTGAGATAATTCTCGAAACGATTTGATCCATTTTGTAGCTTCTTCTGGACTGCTTGCCCCTAACTACGTGACATGGGATGTAACAATTAACATATGTACACTTTTCAAAATTAAGTTTACTTTGATTAGCAGAAATTAAGAATTGATCAATGTACCTTCACATTAGCATCATGGTTTGAGTTATCATTGAGTGTGAAAACAAAGAAGACCTGAATTAGACATGATAATATAGTATGTAAGGAGTAACAACTAACAATATATACACACACACACGCACGCAACCACCATCAAACATTAGAACATAAATAGTGCGACATGATACCAATAATAAATGTACATAAATAAACTAGTTACTACCTTTCCTCGAATGCATTTCCTCCCGTTGTCCGTTACATGAATGTAGGAGTCCACAACCGCGCTTCTAATAGGATCCTGCAATGAAGAGCCGAATTCCTATTGGTTTTTAGAATAATGTGGCACAGAACCGAAGTCGGTAATTACACATAAATAGTTAAACCAAAATAATGTTGTGTATATTGATTGTCTTTATAATTAGTGTTGCATATGGAACCCTTTGTAAGAGAACTAATGTGTCGGTCCACATACAACAACACTGTTTGACACACATCTACAACCTTAATTCTTTTTAGAGACGTAAAGCAACTTAAATAGTCCACATCACAACTTTAATGAGTTATATTTATGTTAGGGTGGTTACTAGTTAGGAGTTATAGTTGGGTTGACTTAGACTTTTTGTATACGGTTGACTTTTGTGGTTCACTTGTATTAATTAGCGTATAAATACAAGCCACAAGAAAATAAAAAGTGTATAATCACTAGAGTTCTTTACATAACCACAAACATTTTTTTTTTTATTACTAAAGCTCATGAGATACGGTCGAAAACATTTGTTTATTATTAAAATTTAAATACAAAGTGTATATTTGTAGAAAATTAAATAATTTTTCTATCTAAATTTTTTATTTGCATAGTCTCTATATTTCGTAACAAGTAGATAAGATATTTATAATAAATCTACACACAATTACGTATTTATTATATATAAATACACATAAATTTACAGGTAAACATAAAAAATTGTATTTTAATAGCTATGTTATAATATTAACAAATACACAAATAAATGAATGATTTAGATTGGATTGTAATATTCTTCGTTCCGTAAATAACTCCCCAAACATAATTAATAAACAACTTTGTATACGTTGCCCACAGAAATGTCATCTTACAAAGACTTCGTATGTAAAACCATCAAAAACAAATCATGAACGCTTTTAACTACGAAAAAAAACTATAATCATGTCCTAAAACATGTTGTATACAAGAAAGCTTTATTATACTATTTTCTTAAGGTGAAGCTTTATTAAATCAAAAAATTCAAAACAAACAAAAAATCATATCCTGAAGAACATTTCATGTACTCCTTTCATAACATACCATCAAAGAACAAATCAATCTCAAACAAAATCATAATTATCGCGCCTCAAAAATCCTCCAAATCGAATAATTCATCCTCACACACATACATCAGTTAACAATACAAATCAACGAGCTGAAAACAATACAACAAACCTTCTTGTACGAATGAGAGACTGATCTAAAGCTCATGAAACAATGATCCCGAAGAACATAATAAAGCTTTCGCGAGTATTTGAACCCAACGCTATTAGACCGAATGAGATGCAACCAGCCCTCCATTATTATTACTCCCTCATCATCAATCTGGCTCGAACCATGGTCCATTTGGTTAACTTAACACTTCTGATCCAACTGACTAAGTGTCAGCTGCTGAAAACAGGTGAGTTCAGAGGCAAAAGGAACAATTTATATATACGGCTAACTGTTGGATGATCGAACCAGTGTCAATGATGGTGCGTGTGGGTGCGATCGCTATCGAAAATGGTCCATGGGTGATGGGTTATAACTAGAGGTTGTGAACGGGAAGCAAGTGTACCGTGGTCCTGTTTATAGCCGCTTACACATGTTACAATCTGTCATGAGTATTTATCATTGCATGTAATGTCATTTTCACCTCGGTGTCTATATATCCAAAGTTGGTTTTTAATATTATTCGAATTTAATTCAACGAAGTTTATTATTTTTTCAAAGTGTAGATGTTATTTTATCTATCATATACCATCTAATTTACATCGATTTGTTATAGATGGGTCTCAAACTTTTGATGTTAAAAAAGTTGCACCACTTTAACTGTTAATGATTTATTGATTTTACGAATAACCCACCTGAAATTTATTGTTAATGAATGTAAATTGAGAAATTGATTTATGTTATTTTATTTCAATTTTTAAGTCTCAACTACAAAGACAATTCACCCCCCCTTAAATTTATTACGGTGGTTAAAATTTGGTTGTTTACAATATTATTTTAGATTTTCTTTTTATAACAAAAACCCACATACCCATTTAATCTATACTTTCAGTCCAATGAGAAACTTGGTCACTTGCCCTTTAAAGAATTGGATATTGATTAACACATCAGGATCCATTAGAATACATGTCTTTTAATAAATATTACTTTAGATATGTTGAGTTTTAAGCTTACTGTTATATTATGGGATAATTTGTGAAGAGATAATCCAACTATTTTAGATTTTACATTTGAATTACATGTAAAACTATCTAGTATGTTATTTAACATGAGTTTTCTTCTAATTGTGGTATCAAGTTTCATATTTGAGTAATGAATATGATCGGGTTGGCCGATGATCTATCAGTGATTCAATTGCCAATTAAAAACATAATTAAAGGATAAAAAGTATATTTTATCATATTAAGGACCCTTTAAAAATGAATATAACTTTTAATTGTGTTTCAAGTTCTCCATGCTTTTATCTTAAAACGAATATCAAAACCGTCTCATGCATGCCATAAAATTACCGACCAAGATGTTGTGTTCCCTGCCGTTTAACGCGATCTTCAAACTTTTTCTTAATAATTCAACAAACAGTGTATTCACTTGTCAATAAAATAGGTTTTAAATATCTAATAGTTTTTAAATATCTAAAAACTATATCTAATGATTTAAATGTGACTATCTAGTGTGAGTTTATAACTAAAATAGTTTTAATATTTGGATATTATTCTTAAAAAGAAAAAATAACGAGATAGTATAATTTTATATAATTCCTTATATTAAAGTTAATATATATATATATATTTTAACTATTAAGACAACTCAATGAAAATCACTTTTAACCAATTTCATTTATGTTGAAAGTTGTTTATGTGATAGACATTCTTTGTTTCATCAGTAGCATTCATGTGATCTATACAACATAAGAGATTAGCCTGCAAGTGGTTAGATTTATATATGTTTAACTATAAAACGTGCATAAACATTATCTATAATTATAATGCGTTTAAAGTCCAATCACTTAATTTCTTTAATATATATAAATTATTACTTGGTAATTTTCTCACATATAGTTTTGGTTTAATTTTATCACGAGTCTTGTAATCATTTTATATATAAATAATATTCATAGATAACACATTTTAACTTCAACCACATATATTTTAAGAATTTATTTGGGCCATGTGATCAGTGTTTCAACTGCTTGAATGAATTAACATAAATGTAAATCGTCCCACTCTTAATGATGGCTAAATTAATTATAACGTTTAGGTAAGAAGTTGCTTTTGTTTTTAACTTATTTTTTTTAATAAACATGTTTTGTGTCCTACAAATTATTATATTTTCAGTGTTATCTAAATAAAAGTGTGATTTATAAGATATATTGTAATTTGACATAACTAGTATTAAGTTCCGCGTGTCGTAACGAATGGTTTGAAATCATGCCAAGTAACATTAAACGCCACGACCAGTGTCAACTAACACCGTAAAAGCTTGTATTAAAAAACAAATAAAAAACATAAAAAATAAACCAAACGAAAAGTAGACGTAAATATATTGAACAATGCAGGCGAAATGTAAAGCATATAAAACAATAAGTAAGTCGATATATGACCATTGCGTTGTGACGGGGCCTTTAAATGAGGAAAAACATAAGTGTAAATACGGTGAGCCACACACATGCGTTACGACGAGTTAACTTGCAAAATTTAAACTGAAACGTAAAATGATTTTTTTATAAAATAGGAAAAGTATAGAGAACAAAAATGAAAGTAAATAAACAAAATGTTAGGCTTTACTGTAAAAAAAATATAAAAGTATTGAGTTAACATTAAAAGGTTTAATATAAATAAAAGACAAAAAACAAGTACAACATAATAAAACACATGTTACAACTCATAATGTATACCAATGTTATTAAAGTTAAAGTAAACATTAAAGCTAAAGAAAAAACAAACTAAAATACAACTTAAAAAGAAGGAAGTATAAGCCATAATACATTCTTTGGTCAGAGTCAGGCATCATCACCATCACCATCATCAAAACCATGATTCTCTCATCAATAACACATACAAAATCTTATCACACAACCTCACACACTCTCTCTCTCATTGTTGCTAACATCGAAGTAAACAAGCTACCGCCGCAACTTTTTGAGTGGTCTTATCTTTTGCTGTGACAAAACAAAGACCTCCATGATAGTTGGATGTGCACAATGACTTTTTACACGGTGATCTTATTGAAAATCATCCATCTCCAATACTAATATAAAAAAATGAGATCAAAACATCTAATTAATCAAGCTCAATCTTATAAAGACTCAAATCAAACTCTTATAAGAGTTTTAAACAATATGTATTATATATATAGAAGTGTTTGTATTTATACACGCACATGTTTTGTTTACTATAACTATTAAAAAGTTAAGGTATTAAGTTTGTTCTAGTCAAACTTTAATAAGCTCTTAATTATAACTAGGTTTATGTTTTTTTTGAAACGTAGGTTTATGTTTGCTTAAACAACATTAAGGAGCATGATGAGTAATGCTTTCAAGATGTCAATGCAAAGCTATAATTTTAGCAAAACTATATATTCATAACGAACATAATTCAATAGATTTACAAGCTTTTGTAATTAAAGCTTGAATTCGAATTGAGAGCTCCAAAAACTTGAAAACATTAATAATCAAATATCAAACATATACTAGAACAATGTTTGCTAAATAAAATAAACAAAAAGTAATTAAATCAATATTTTCTTAAAAATAAATTGCTATTGATTGATGGATAGATTTTGAAAGTAATTATATTATATTAATGCATTTTTTTTTACTTCTTGACACGAAAATTTTACGTGAGGGCAACCATGATCATGACACGAGTCAACCATCTCACCTCTTTTCTTAATGAGAGGTTTGAATGTTTAAAATAAAAATGTTCTTCATTTCTTTAACATATGTTATAATGTATTGAACATTCAAATTGTGTGTCATTAGTTTCATTGTATACAATAATAATTTATGTTAATTTTTATACACTTTTATACTTGACTTTCAATAAAAATTATACATTTACATTTTCGTATTTCATCTAAAATCGTTATTTAAAAGTATATGAACATTTTAATATGTATTAGCTTCATTGTCTACAATCAGAATTTATGTCAAGATTATATACATCTCTATATGTACTAGGCTTTGAATAAGAAGCAAAACATTTACATTTTAACATTTCATCTAAAACTAGAAGAGTGTCCGTGCAATGCGGCGGAGCGACATTTTAAATTCGACACGTGTTTATAATATTTTGTTATTCTTGTAGTATTTTTACAAAAGTCTATTGTGTTTTTTCTAAGCTAAGCTTTAAAACACCAAATAAATGAGTTCTGTATGACAACTTGTATCTTTACGTATTAACTTATTGTACATTACAAAATACAAATGGGTTCATCAAAATATTACATGAAAAATTAAAAAAATAAACATAGGTTACAATTATAGTATCAAAAAGTTTTCAAACATTATAGATAAAAAGAAATGACTGAAATCTTAAAACAAATTAACTTTTTTGGGTTTATGAGTAGATAATATGAAATTTTATGTAAGTGTTAGTAAATATAAGGTTATTAGGTAAATAATTGTAAGAGGTAATATATAAATAATGTTAAAAATACTATTTTACCCTTAAAATTAGTTGTATCTTATGCATTAAATAAGATAATTGTTTTTAATTTTATGATATCTTAAAATACTCATTTCATATGCTTTATATATAGTATAAATATTTATTTGAACAAAGTTATTCTAATCATACGAGGTGGTCGGTACTCAATGACTCAATGTTCATCTACATAAAAGAATAAGTATGTCCACCGGCAGAGCTTATAGGG
>BJCM01000296.1:17684-27763 GCA_018326385.1 Flaveria bidentis | reverse complement strand
ATATATTGTTTTCACCACCACCACAGCCAGCCAACACCGTCGGTCACCAGCACCGCATATCACCACCGATCACCACCAACTCCACCTCACGCCATCATATCCATCTCCGTTCATCATCACCATCGGGCATCATCACTAAATCCCCCTTTCTTTTTGGCCTGTAAAACCCTAAAATCCATTCAACCACCCACCACTAGCCACCACCACCATGTACCTTGTCATTATCACTGCCATATAGCTATCATATACCACAATCTAGCTAACATATACCACCAAATCTCTGATTTAGATCTAAATCCATTCGCATACACCACCTCAAATTTGGGGTTTTTTTTATTTTTTTGGGTTTAATAGTAGAATATGAAGGGGATTTGGTGATATGATGATGTTGGTGTGATGGTGAAGGTGAAGGTGGTGGTGATGATAACGGTGATGTTGCAATGATGGTGATAATACAGAGGTAGTAATGATACGGTGATGGTGGTGATGATGTGATGGGGGTGATGATGCAGTAATGTTGGTGATGGTGAGTGGTCATCGTGGTGCTTATGGGTGTTCGATGGTGGACTGGTTCTGGTGGGTCGGAGGGCTGGGTGGTGAGCCTGGTGGTCGGTGGCCTACAGAGATAAATAGCGGCGATAGTGGATTGAATGGTGATGGGCAGCGACTGTGGTGGATGGATGGTGATGGGGCAGTGTCGGTAGTGGAAGAATGGTTTGTAAAGGTGGTGGTAGTTTGAAAAGGGGTGGGAGCGGCAATGGTGGATTTAATAGTGATGGTGGTCTGAAGAGGGGTGGGAGCGACGGTGGTGGATGAATGGGCAGTGGCGGTGGTGGATTTAACGATGGTGGTGATCAGAAATGGGGTGGGAGGATGGGTTAAGGTTGGTTATAACTAAATTACACAAATGGTCCCTAATTTAAAAAGAGCTAGATTTACAAAAATAGCCATTCAAATGGGAATTTAGTCATTTTAACTAAATTTAATAGAAAAGTTAACATCTGTTAGTATTAATATCCAATCTTGTTACAAAATTAAAAAAATAATACCCCAACCTGTTATTTTTTTGCTTAGATAAATCACAAAGACTATTTATTTAATAACTCTTAAATAAGTTAATTTGAACATAATTTGTTTATCAAAACAGTCAGATAAGAGGTGCCTTGTCAAAAATATTTTTTTTTTCAAATAGAAATGTACATTATTTTCGTAGTCTATTTTTTTTTAATTTTTTCTATAAAGTGTGCTAATTAATCTTTGTTGTTTGGTTTACAAGTTAATCCATATAATATCATGGTAATAAAGATAATATAACATTAAAAGTTCTCCTATATGTAATTATGCACACAAAGTAACTTATTTTTTGATAATTGATTCCTTCCAGGCTTTCACCATTAGGATTGATTAAAGATCAGTTAAAATTAATCTCATGTCATAATTATACAAACATTAAAATAATTAGAAAAACAACCAACATATACAATATACAATACGTACCACTTCACGTAATAACAACTTACAATAAGAATCTGCGGAAATTATACTTGAACATATTTATTACACGTAAAACTATCCGTATTAGTAGAATAAATTAAGACAATCAAAACTTAAGGGTGTGGAATAGGTAACTCAAAATCATTGTGAAAATCAATAAAAGTCACATAAATTTGGATCTCTTTTAAATGAATCCCAAAACAAACGACAAAGAAACATGATTAAATTTAACGTCCTACATTTGTAAATATGAAAGCTCAAACTAAAAGTAGAAAACACTACTACACTTACTTAGAGTATACTTAAAGCATTCAAGAACAATTTGACTATTAGATTTGTTACTAGAGCCTTCTATCATAGCTCTAATTCATTAGTTTTTGTAGAAATTGGGTTAAAAGTTAGGGTTCTTGAAGAACCCAATCGAAAAGTCAACTTTATAAAAGATTTAATATGATATATTGACCGCCTAAAAGTAATTTGAGTTTTTTATATAACTTTTTGGAGTTGATTTCAATGAGCAATGAGATTTGAACTTTATAGATGCATATGAATATGTCTTGAAAGATAATAATATCCATACTAATAAATAATTATATGTGGTGACACATATGATCACAAGATTTCACCTCACAAAATTTTTTCCGCCTAAACTTACTTTAACTAGTTTTCCATAAATCATGTTATATTTCTTACTTAAAGTTTTTAGTTTATTTTAATTTTTTTGAACGATTTAACTATTTCAATCACCACCAATCATTCTAGGGATTTTAAATTTATAATATCAATTATCTCAAATCTTATTTAACCTTTTAAATCTTATGATCACAAATCCTTATTTTTATATAATCGATTTATAATAAAAACAATAGAGTTTAAATGTTTTTGTTTACATATTTGAATTATATATTTATAGTTTTTAACCCGTGTAATACACGTGCTAATAACCTAGTTTTTCATATAAGGTTTCTTATTATTTTAAATTAAATAGCTAAAAGACATTTATATATTATACTATCACTCAAATACTAATGCTTTTTTTTACCTTTTACCTTTTACCTCTTATGCAAACTTTTTGTAGTATTATATTACTCTTCATCAAGCTCATCACATATATGTACTATCTTTATTAGAGTTTACAAAGTTAAATAAACAATCACATCAACATCTTATTTTCTATAATTCTAGATATATAACCATGACATTTATTATACATTGTTTTGTAACATGAGTGTCCAATAATATGCCACTTACCCTATACCAACCTACAAAATATAGACAATTGGATCAAGTAATAAATCAAAATATGGTATGATTTAATATCTTAATAATAAACCCGTAGTTGCACTTTCCACAATGATGCTTTGCAATACTACTAAGTTCACGTAGCATGCCATAAAATAGCGTGACATGCCACGTGCATTCACAGTTTCACACAACCCGTTTTGTTATATTTTGATAGCGTTTTTGTTACTTTCTTGTGAGAGTTAGAACTAAGTGTGGATGCTTGAGCGAGTGTGTGGGTAGGACGAAATGGAGACGATAAAGTTATCAACTGAAGGGCTAGACTAACGATATCAATATGTAATGAAAAGAGGTTCTTCTGATGAGGTTTGAGGTCAAGTTTCATAGTGGACAAAGTATGTAAATTTAAAAGGATTAAGAAATGTGTGAGTTAGCTTTTCTAAAAACAATATAATTATTAAAAGGCTATTGCTGGGCCAAGCCCGTGCAAAACAAGAAATGTTTGGTGTTTCTTTTATTATCAGCAGTCCATGAGAAATTTAATGGGCTGTTGTTGGGCCCGAAAGAAATCGAGAGCCATCGAAACTTCACTGTCGAAGAATTGTGGTGTTTGTTGCTCCGATTTGGGTTGCGTTTGTTTTTGGGGTTTTGGTGGGGTGGGTGTGGAGACCCAAATGGGCTACTTATGCTATCAAGAATTTGAATTTGACAATTTCATCGAAGAATTGTTCTTCAATCGAATTTGTTTCTTCTTTTTTGACCTTTGATTTGTTGAAATCTCAACTTTCTTGTTGCTTTTTCAAGTACGCCTCCGCAGCTTCAATCGATTTTGTTTCTTCTGGTTACAGACTGCAGATGTTAAAAACAAATGATCCTTTTTTTGTAGAGCGCAGACATTTGTTCCACCTCTTCTGCTTCAGATGTCTGCAGTTGTGATCCGTAGAGTGCAAACGTTTTCCTGCAGAAAAAACAAACAACACCTAAATGACTAAGGGGCTGTTTGACAGTCTCGTAATCAGCCTCTTAATGGTTCAGATGTCTAAATAGTTTAACACTTAATGGTTTAGACTGTTTGTTTCGGGAACAAATGTTTGAATGGTTCAAACATTTGTCTCTGAATGGTTAAACATTATACTAATGCTGAATTGTTAAGAGGTATAATACTGAATGGTTAAGACCTCTTATTTGAATTGGTCAGACATTTGCATGTGAATAGTTAAACGATATACTATCTTTTAATGGTTCAGAACTCTTAATAATTTAACACTTAATGGTTCAAATACCTTATTGTTTCAACACTTAATCGTTTACAAGTTATCTAAAAACTCCTAAATCTATTACTTGGTTTGGTAAGTAAGGAGTAGGGACTATTTGAATACTATATAAGTTCAAATCTAATTGAAAGTAATTTAAAGTGCTCTAAATAAGATATTACTGTAAGAAAAATATTAACGTAGGTAAAAATATTTTGTTAACCCTTATTTGTTGTGATACCCCATTAACCATAATGTAACACACATTTACATCATAACGATTTTCTTTCATTTTCTTACATTTTCCCTTTTTAGAAAAACTTTCACATTTTTTTAAATCTTTTTAACTTTTTTGTATGATTTTATTTTTCAATACAAATTAAACCATTAAATTACTTTCAATAATCAGTAAGAAAACTATTGTTAACATTGTTTCTATCCTATCAACCTATTCACATTAGTAATTATCAGTAAGAAAACTATGTTTATAAGTATTAATTATAAGAAGTTATAATAAGTAAACATGTAATCAATAATCACCGTATATATTAAAAGACAAAGCAAATGAATCGTACTGTTGTTTATGCTTTGCGTACAAGTGTGATCTTTATGAACTTTGTTTAATATGGAAAGGCAGGAAAGAGATAATGATATTTAATTGTTATAATAAATAATGATTTATTACGTTTTTCACGTTCCTTTTGGTCTTGCGATAAAAGTCATTGGTGATGGAGATCGGAGGGTGTCAGGTGGTCGTTGATGTTATTGGTTTACAAAATTCATAATTTTTTAAGGGTATAATATTCAACGTTTTATATTAGGTGCATTTCTATAAAAATATCAAACCAAGAACATTTCTTAATGTTTTTTTAACATGAAAAAAAAGTAGACAGGTTAAAATAACGATACAAGAAATAAAAATGAAAAGAGGAACGTTTAGCACATAGGCGGTATCTCTTTTTTGTTACGATTTTATAACTTTTGATATTAGTGTCGTTCTAAAAAAAATTAATGGAGTAAACTATTATTTTTGTTGACGTGATTTGATTTAATTTGCAACTTTTATTATTTTTTTCTCTGATTACACTATGGTTTTAAATAGCTTATTCATAACAAATTTTTTTAAGATGTTAGAGCATTCACAACCTTTTATTCGTCTTTATCCGTATAATTACATTAAAAAACACTATTTTTTCTCTTTTCTTTCAAACTTATCATTATTTTTTCTCGCTTCTTCACGCACAACCATTTAAAATATATTAAAAACATAATAAGGTTTTGAGTAGTGTTTTCTAAAAATATAAATTGAAATATTGAACAGTAAATTTCTTATATTTTTACTCACAAATCACAACCACTTATAACCATACCATATAATATAGAATTTATACTCACATAAATTTAAAAAACAATGCTCTTAATGAGTTGAACTAAAATTACAACAAATTGAAAACCATACCATAAGTAGAAGGGAAAATAAAAAATATAGATCAAGTTGTACATTAAATCAATCCACTAGGAAGAAAATGTTGGTTTATTAAAATTTAAGGAATTCGACTGCTTATTAGATATATCATGTGAAATGTACAAATATATAAGAACCCGACAGGCAGTGTGGACTAGAATCTCATGCCAAGAGATACGATGTCTGCCGAAACGACCACCAAACCAAATCAATTTCGCGATAAGATTTGCTTTTTTTATATAAACATAAGTAAGAATATTAAATGTGAAGTTATTGTTTATCATCAATGATTTTTGATTATATATATATATATATACTTATTAATAAAACAATAACTTTAATGACACGTGTCATTATCTTAAGGCTCTATTATTTTCAGTTTCCGCCTAAACGTGTATCTGTTCTTAGCGTTAGTCTAGTTCGTTTGACTAAAAGTCAACTTGTGATAGAAGAGATATTTAGGGAAAATTTAAAAATTTAACTCAAAATTAGAGCACAATTATTTTGGAAATTAAATCATACCCAATATTTTTCTTTTTTCAAATAATTTATCAACAAAAACTATAGAAATCATCTATGATTCTCTTTATCTATAAAATTGATTTCTTGATTGTGTGTTTCCATAAAATGCTCGGCTTATATTCAAATCTTGACAAAAGTAATACGATTTTTTCATCGACTACTCTCCAATTTGAAGGAATTCATGGGTATCATTCTTTGGAAATAAAATAATACTTGGTTTTAAAAGATTTCACAACCATCCCAGCTTTACGACCACGTGGTTTGTCTTTCTAAAGTCTGATGATAGTGCCTTCAACGGATTTCATCAACGTTCTCATTTTGGCTTTGGTTTCATCAAGTTTTCTTCAACAAAAGATATTTTTTTTGTTATATTTGAGCTTTCATTCTTTGCGATTATGATTTAACCTAACAATGTCTACAATTGTGTTTTTCGATTAATATTATTTAATTTTTATTTATTGATTTGAAACTTACATGCTTTAATAATTCATTTATGAAAAAGGTATTACATGCTTCTACTTTTTAAACTTTTTTATTTCTTTTTATATGTACTACTATTATTATTATCATGTTTGATTGGAATTCATTTGATATGTGCAAATTGTTTTGATGTATCTGGAAGTAATATTGAAAATCATACTTTTATTTCACAGTTGACTTTGATACCTTTAGACAAAAAGATTTTTTTTTATAATTACAAAGAAGACAATTTTCGTCAGGAGTGTGTTTTGCATGACATCAAACAATAGCCAAGGACAATCGTTATCAAAAGTTGATTTGTTTTTTAAACAACCATTTTACCGTGGTCAGCTCTATATTGTATTATCTCGAATTAAAAGTAAACAAAGATTAAAATTATTAATATTAGATAATTATGAAAAAATAATCAAAAAACATCAAATGTTGTATACAACGAAATTTTTGGATTTCTAAATTTAAAATATTGTTTTTCATATTCAATGTAATTAGTTTATTACTTAAAGTTTTTATTTATAAGTTTATTTTATTTCATATTATATACTATTTAGATGTATAAGTATTAATAGAGAAAACCTATTATTATTAGATGTAGCTTATGTTAAAAATTATACATAAAAGTCGATATATAAAGTTTTATCAACAATATTATAACTTACGAACCTTTTTATACAACAACAATATTTTTGGATTGAACCCGTGTGCTACGCGTGTCTTTAGCCTAGTATATTTATATAACATTGCCGATAACTAAATACAAATTTTGTTTCATTTAATTACAGAAATCAACCTTTTACATCTTCCATTTATTGTTACATGCATTTGGATAAAATAAAAGATTTTTTCTAAACACATGTAATATCATAATAACTAGTGGGCAAAACCTCACGGTACGATCAATGTGCTAAATTTTATAAGGCTTTGTATCAACGACTAGACATTAGTTTCTCCCTCACGTCACAGCCGGTATACTCAAAATATATATGCCCAGTATATTATAAAAATAATAAAAGAAAAACACAATATTTATAAAAGTAATTTTGATATAGAATGTAAGAAAAAAGTAAAAATAAATAAACGAAAAGATGTGTGACAATAGCCAATAGGCGTGCGGTGATAACACTATTCAACCGCCATGCTCTTTAATATGTAGATATTAATGAATTATGACTTCATGCTTTTTTAATCTAATATACTAGGTTTTAGATTTAGTATTATTTGGATCGTTTTCTAGCTTAATCGTGTAATTACTTTCAGATTATAGTATTTTGTACGTACACAAAATCAATAATAGGAGAAGGCAGAAAGTGAATCAAATAATGATATGTTCTTTATTGAAAAATAAAGTTGTGAATTAATTATTAAAACATACCAAATGAATCTTTTTATGTAGGAAACAAACCATCGAAATGTTTAAGCGGTGATTATTGGTTGGCGGTTATGCACGTGTGGGTGGAAAATATCTATCAGATGTAACTTAACATTGCTCGCTCAGTTGCTGCTAACATAAGTTGCACTACTGATTAGCTACTACTATTAGATTATTTGTTGTTAATCTCATTTTTTTGCCATTGATTCATTGTTGTTGATGGGTTAAATTGGCATGGATCATATTTGCTACTACTGATTGATGAGTAGCAACTTAGTATTGATAATCATCTCAACCTCACCACAACGTTTTCCCTTAAGACCTTACTAGGACGTTGCTCTTAAACCTCACACCAAAAAAGGTGCCCATTTAAACCTCTCATGATTTAAAGGTTTTGTCTTTTAAAACCTTAAAGGTTCTTAGTGCTTGAAATCAAGTGCTCACCTTCAATTCTATTACGTAGCAATCTTTAGTCTAATATCATATTTGATCAAGTAAATCAAATAATAATAAATGAACATTATGTTTACATAATTTAGTAAATAAACACATACTACAAATTAAAAAATACACTTACACATATCAATTGTTTTTACTATCAATGCTTATATTCTTTTCGGGGTATGTTATAGATACATCCTATTTATTTTCATTCTTTTTATCTCTCTCTATACATACATATAAATACATGGAGAGAAACAGATCGAGACAATAAAATGTCTAAATAACAAAAAATTGTATTTGTATAACACAACCCTTTTTTTCCTCACATTAACAAGTCATGGTCGAATCAAATATCACTCATATAAATAATCATTAGAAAAAATAATAATTTTTTAAAAAACTTTTACTTCAAACTTTTCAAATCTACTCTTAAATTTAAACTAGCGTCTATCGTGAGAGAGATGCAAATATTTATGTTGGTAGAATCATCTTTATTTGAAGGAACAAAAGTCATATGTATTTTATTACAAGAAAAAGACTTCTAATGTATATAAAAAATAGTCCCTAAGGTCATACCCGATAGTAAAATATTTTTAAAAGCGGACCGGACAGTAATCCAGACGTCTTATCGGTCCGATGGTCGGATCGGTTCAACCGGTCCGACCGTATATAAGAACCGGATAAAATTATAAGTATTTTTTATAAATATATGTAAAAATTACAAAAAAATAAAAATATATATATAAAAACACCGATTCAACCGGTCTGACCACCGGTTCAACCGGTCCGGTTCCCGGTCCGACCGCCGGTTCGACCGGTCTAACCACTAGTTCAACACTAAAACAGTTTTAAGCACCGGATCAGAGTCCGGTTCCCGATCCAACCGGTCGGACCGGCCGGTCCGGTCCGGTTTTCAAAACCATGCCCGATACTTGACTTAGCTTCCGCTTTACGCAAGATCTGAGGAAGGGTCGGATCGTTATGCGAATTGATGTACGTAGTCTTTCCATACACTTTATGCAAGAGGTTGTTTCCATGACTTGAACTAATGATCTTAAAGTTACAAAACAACAATCTTACAAGTTATTTCAAATTCCACAATAAAAAAAATAGTCATGAGATTCAACTCTAGAACTTATGTACAAAGAAACCAAGGTTTAACTTGCTACAAAAAAGGGTCTCCCTGCTTAGAATTATCTTATTGGTATTTTTAAATATTATTTATCACTGTTTTTCTAAATTTTGGTACCAACGGATTGTTTATTTCAATTTTCTGATGCAAAGAAGGTGTACACAAAAAACATAAATATGCAAGGCTACTCGATAATCACTCCTAGAATTGAGCTCTAAACATGGAAGGAGAAATATATATAAAAATAAGAGATATGACTAAATAGTAGTCAAATGTCCAGGAGGTAAAATAGGCGGCAATTTACACTCCCCCTCAAGTTGGAGCGTGTAGGTTACGAACGCCTAACTTGCCAAGGAGAAAGATCAATTGTTGTGAACCCAAAGCCTTGGTGAATAAATCGGCGATCTGTAGTTTACTGTCAATGCTTTTCGGATGAATTTCCTTTGACTCAACCCGCTCTCTAACAAAGAAACAATCCATCTCCACATGCTTTGTACGCTCGTGATAGACCGGGTTGTTGGCAATGTGTCTAGCGGCTTGATTGTCACAAAATAGTGGTGTCGGTTGACTTTGATGTAGACCAAGTTCGCTTAGTAACCAACGCATCCATAATACTTCGCTTACCGTGGTTGCCATGGCACGGTATTCTGCCTCGGCCGAGGAACGAGAAACCACAGATTG
>BJCM01000296.1:0-17664 GCA_018326385.1 Flaveria bidentis | reverse complement strand
GCGATTTAGGATCTTCGCTCTGATACCATCTAAATTTTGGTACCAACGGATTGTTTATTTCAATTTTCTGATGCAAAGAAGGTGTACACAAAAAACATAAATATGCAAGGCTACTCGATAATCACTCCTAGAATTGAGCTCTAAACATGGAAGGAGAAATATATATAAAAATAAGAGATATGACTAAATAGTAGTCAAATGTCCAGGAGGTAAAATAGGCGGCAATTTACATAGAGAACCATAGGAACTACATAATACACTTGTACATAGTGCTTGACAGATATAATGAGAGTGTGGTAAACGGTTACGGAACTGTCTTATGTGTTACAGTTTAACAAAAAGTACAAGTGAAATATGTGTCTCTCGTGGTTTGTACATACCTGCCATCGTCGAATGTAGAAACCTTCAGGGAGAGCTAGATACATGTGGTGAGAACCAGGGGGCAAAAAGGGCAGGCCAAGTGTTATTATACCTGCAACTTTTTGTGGGTAATAAAGTGCAAATGTGTACCCAACCATTGATCCAAAATCTTTACCAATCACCAACACCTAAACATGCATGGTCAAATGTGATAATAATAATGACGTATAAATCTACTAATAAAACGATTTATGTGCAGTAAAAGCGGCAAGAGACCATCTTTTTAGTTATAAATGCATTAATAGTATTATCATGATAATAATAATGATGTATAAATCTACTAATAAAACGATTTAGATGATTCTATGCGGTAAAAATCAACTCTAGACAACTTTAAAATCATTTTGGTGTTTCCTTTACGTATTTGACTCCTTTGAGATATAATACAACCGGAATTAATACACATAGTAGAGACTAGAGAGTGACACCACTTTTGTCTATTAAAAAGTGAAGAGACATTTCGTTAGACCTAAAGAAAAACTAGTCGTCACAAGCACTATATCCTTGACCATCGTTGATTTATACCTCGTCCTCATTTCTATCACCAAAAGTCATCAACTTGACTACTGATGTAGATGTAGTGTTAGAAAATTTAGTGAAAATTAACATTAGAGACATAATTATATTTATAGATTTGATATAGAATTAGTAATTTGAATTTTAGTTTTTTAATAATTTTATATCATAATAAGACCCATATATATATGAAATATACTCAAAATATCCATTTGACCAAAAAATTATTTAAAATGTCCCTTTGAAATATCTTTTCTACATTGTCTCTTAAATATGGGCGTAGACGACCTTAAAGAAGTTATGAACTTAATCTTTGTCAAAATACGGCAGCCCGCCCATATTATATGGTAACTTTGAGAAATATGTATGTAAAGTTTATAATTCTTATCATTATATTACTTTTATTAATGTTACAAATGTTTTGTTTTCCTCTAATAAGTTTTATTATATAAAGTTTTATAAAATTTCAAATGTACGGTTTTGACCTGCTTTACCGACATAAATTTTGTCCACAAATAAAACGGTTCAAATTTATATCCAACGAATCATTATACACATGCAACCAGGACAAGTTTCATAATGTAATTTGTGACGTAATATGCTTGGGCCCTTAAAATTAAGGGCCTCTATTTTGAAAAGAAATTATAACAGGTTTTGATATTTTATGAGTCAATGAAATTTTGAAACGGGAATAATAATTTATAGTTGAGTCTCAGATAGAAATTTTGATAATTTGATATGTTATTGAAGAAACACAACCATACAATTCATAAAAACAAACGATCATTCCCAAGTTCCTTCCTCTTCAATTAGTCTGATCGATATTGGCTAACTTTTTTTGCTTTTTTTTCCAAATAAATCAACTATTAAAGAGTGAAAATTAGTATATTAATTTTTTTTGATTTATTGCTTTTGTTCAAATAAGCGATCATTCCTAAGTTTCTTCCCGGATGCAACCACATCATTGTAGCAGCATCAGAATCTATATGTAATCTATTCTAATCGGAATCAGTAAAGAAGATGACAAATAGAACTTTAGTTTAAAAAGTTAAGAACAACGAGAATAGGATCCGTCAATTTCCCCAATTTCTCTGCAATCATGAACACAACACAACACAATCGAAAACCTAAAATCTACATATATGCACATTAGTTATACCTTAGAAATGGCGAGAGATTCCAGAATAGCAGCAGTATCGTTGGCAAAATCAGCGAATGAGGTCTTATCGGGTTGTGCAGGGACGTCGGATAGTCCGTATCCTCTGTAATCGGGTGCAATAGCTCTGAAACCCGCGTTTGCGACTGCAATCATCTGATGGCGCCACGTGTACCATATCTCCGGAAATCCGTGAAGAAAAACCACCGCCGGTGATGATTCCGATCCGATTTCAGCTACATGGAGCTTTAAGCCGTTAACGTTAACGTAAGTATGCTTGATTTCATCCATTGTTTTCTCAGGGTGAGAGTAGGTGTGTGTTTGTGAGTTTTTTGCTTGTAGTTTTAATTTTTAAATGGTGTAGTCGGGGAGAAAATTAGAAATATCCTAGTGGTTATGTATATCGTTTATAAATGGCTTTCAACGACATTTTGTATTTTGGATTTTTATGGTTCAAACAAAATCTTTAAAACATACCCAAAACAAGTGGTAACAAATGTTAACAAATTAGTGATTTGTTTTTTTTTCTTTGAACACGTTTGGAATTATTTCAATACTCAATTGTTTGATAGCATTTGAATCAGTCTCTTAATGATTCCGATGTTTGAATGATTCAGCACTTAATGGTTTAGACTGTTTGCTTCGTTAAAAAATGTCTAAATGGTTTTTGAATTTGTCTCTGAATGAATAAACATTATACTAATATTGAATAGTTAAGATGTTTAATACTAAATGATTAAGACATTTATCTGAATTGATCAGATATTTGTCTTTGAATATTTAAATGATAAACTAACTCATAATAGTTTAGACCTCTTATTAGTTCAGCACTTAATCATCAGAAATTGTCAAATAACCCGACTTTATAAGACATAATGTTCACCGTTTATATTGATTTTAACGCTTTAAATCTGACTCATTCAGAAACTCTTTTGGAAAAAAAAATCCACCTTTGTAGGGAAACAATATTGAGTTAGATTTGAATGTAATACCATAAAGGTCCATAGTCCAAATCATCACTCCCGCTCATTCTATTAGACCCGAAAGCCAGCTACAAATGATTTGATATGTATGGTTCATTGTTTAATTTTTATTATAAGTTTTGTGTTTATTATGGATGTGATTTTAAGTTCGTAACCGGTTGCCTGCAACGGATAACGCATATATGTTACTTGTGTCGCGATGGGTGGCTCAAGCCTGAGTATAAGATATGTATTAAAAGGTTGTAGTGCAATAGTAGCAAGAGTGAATTAGTGTTAGAGAATTCAAGTCTCATTTAAAGATGGTGGGTTATCAACCTGTGAGTTTACCATTAGATGCGTAGTTTTTTTCTTTAAAGTCCCTTAAGATGAAGGCCTTAAATTTATATACAATCAAAATATTATATAGAGAAAACCATTTTTACCAATAAGAAAATTACATAAATCATAAATAAATTATTATTGATTATATAAACATATGTTATATTATTGTTCCAGAAGAATTTTCAAAATTTTCTAGTAGATTATATATTTATGTAGTAAATAAAACTATTAATCTATTAGGAACACTGATTGATATATGATAAAAGAAAAAAAATGTTTTTATCTTATAAAAGAACATGGTTGTTATTTAATATAAAACATCAATCAGTAGTAGGAAAAGTGTTACGAAAGCTACTTTAACTTTGAATATTCTTTTACAAAACATTAGTAGCTTTCCTATGTTTATATTTATTTATAATTAAACATTATAAAAAACTCATACATTAAAATTTTGAAATATATAAACACATACTAGCATTCACGTCTAATTTATTATCTTTAACCTCATAATTTAACTAAAAGTTACATACATCCATATAACTTTTCTTTTTTTTTCCTCAAAAGCTCTCACTTCCCAATCCTTATATTTAACTTCAAAGAATTAGATAATCTTAATTCATTTATTTATTTATATTATATAAACACATAGTAACATTCACATCTCATTCTTATCTTTAATCTTATAGTTTAGCTAAAAGTTACATGTATTCATATAATTTGTTCTTTTTCTTAAAATCCCCAGATTTTAATCCTAATAATTAACTTCAAAGGATTAAATAATCTTTATTTATTTATTTTTATTAATTTTAAAGAATTCTACTCACAAAACATCAATAGTAGTTGATAATATAAAGAATGTGAACTTAATCCATATAAATAGTCCGTATATTAGGGAATGAGATGAAATGCTAAATTTCATAAAAACCATATTTTTCCTTATAATGACATCGTTGGTTTAGGGATTGACATGTGAATGGTTTAAGCTCATTCCACTTACTTTGGGCTGAGTTATTATAATATTATTCAAGTGTACTAAATTGACTTGGATACTATAACTTTAATAACATAATTATCATAACTTGAATAGATGTTTAATTTCAAAATATAACATCCAAGTCCAAATGTCCAATCACGCATGTAATTGTTGAAAACTTTAGTGAAAGAAAGTTGAAAACATTATTTCCTTGTTATTTCTAGAAAAACATGCATTATGATTTGAAATCACATAGCATGTCATCTTTTTGCAACATTGTTTTTTAGATTAAATCATAAAAATCAATGTTTTTTTATTTTAAAACAGGTACTTTAAAAAAGTCTATTAGTTGTCCCGTAAACGAGCTCGAGCTTTAGAAAAATCCAACTAGCCGAGCTCAAGTAGGACTCAGCTCGGGCTCAACTCGATTTGTTTATACCCCTAATTGCAAACTCATCTTGTTTTCCATCAAATACATATGAAAAGATCATATTTGATTTTTGATTTAGCTCTTGTTTTAGGCTCGATCGATTCACAATCTATGTATTACTCTACATGTTATTGAGGTTGTGTGTCATGGTTTGAACCTATTATTTAAGTCCTAAAATAACAACCTTACTGGTTTCATCCCATCTACATAAGTTAGTTAACATCAATGTTTATCAGTAAAAGATGTTAATCTCTATGGTTATTTTTAATGAAAGATATGTGGGGGCTATCAAACATAATGAATAGAGCATCACCAATGATGGGCTCTAGAAAAACCCTTGAACTAGTTCAGGTGTGTGAATGTCTCTCCTCAGATAGATAGCCACAACTATTACCTTCCTATTCCACATGACATTGTGAATGCTCTTTACCTCGACGCCCAATAACTAATAATTGTTATTAGGAACTAATCAAACTATGATATCATATTTCACATCATCGTTAATGAAGGAACATTGTACTAAAAAAACATTATAAATGAAACAACACAGATATGTGACATTGATATTCAAATTAAACACATACAGATTGAACCCAAACTTTCGCCTAAAGGCAAATGACTTTCATATCAATCGTACAATATCTAAATAAAAACACATAAAAAGTAAACCCAAACTTCTACCTTTAGGTAGGTGACTTTGATATCTATCATACATTTATTCAAAGAAAACACATACGAAGTGAAAGCAAACGTTTGCATTTAGGGTCTCCCACACGATGATGATCAACAATGCTTACCAAGGAATGCCATTATTAGCATGTTTACCTTATCCGGAAATTGTTCCTGAATGAAATGGCTACCTTCCGGCTCATATTCTATCTCCAAATTAGATACAAAGTGTTTAACCATTCCACTCTTTATGAAATCTCTTATTTCCGGAAACTTGAAGCAATAATCCTTCTCTCCTATGACCAGTAACATCGGATTCTTGATCACAGGATCTTTAATGTCGACATATTCTTCATTAAGTGACCTAACAACACAATTCACATGAACCCGAAATTCATTCTGTTTAGCAATGATTATCATTGAAATTGATTTTGAAACATCTATTTTAATCAAAGTTAATGATCGTGTTTTTAGTTACCTATAAGGAACTTTCAGTGCACTAAGAAAACCAGATTTCTCGTATAGAGATCCATAGACCGAAATATCATCCACAGTGAACCATGGACGTAAAGGTGTTGTGGGGTAAACAATATCCATAATCTCTTGGCTTTCGCTCGCAATTGGCATTTGATACCTAGAAAACATGATGTATATGTTTCGAACAACAGTTTTTGCATCAAGACGCCCAAAATCAACTTCAGCTCTTCCAGGTTCCTACAAATAAATCGATTTTAGTATAATTGTGTTAATTAAAATACAAACTCACTAGCAATTAGATATTGTTAACATGTTCATACCCTCCATCTATTGATATAGAAGTCTTCCGACATCTCCGTGATGAACCTCTGTGGTCTGAAAGGCGTATGTGGTATTCCAGGTGCTACAACTCCATTTACCCTCGTTGGATAGCGGAGCGTTAAAAGATAAGCTGGTCTAACCCCAGAGTCCTTCCCGATTAAGAAGATCTAAAAATTATATTATAATAGACTTACAGATATTATTTTTACTGGATAACACATACTCTCTACTCTAGTCTACTCTTACAATGATAAAAACATATAATAAACTATGAAAAATATATAACATAATAACATTATATATTTGACACAATAAACTCATATTTAAAAAAAATTTTGGAAATTAAACTTTTTCTCCCCTTGAAAAAGTAGAGAATTTGGTGAGATGTATGGCGGAGATGCATTTAACTTTTACCCCTTTTTATTGTGTGTGATGAAGACAAAATTAGAGAGATGAAATACAAACGTTTAAACAAGCCGCCTCTCAACTATTATCAAAGAATATAAATATTTAGAGTAATATGTCATTTTCGTACCGCACGTTTTATTGAATTTGTTATTTCAATCCATTTTTTTATCATTTCACTTACTATAGTTTACCAAATTTTATCATTTACATTTACTCCACTAACTCTGTTAAAATCATCATTAAATATGAGGGTTATTTAGTCTTTTTCAACACCCTAATTATCTAACTAAAATAAAATAATCAATTAATATTTAATTAAAATTAAAAAACAAAAGCGACTAGTGAGACCGAACACTTCGATTTAAAAGTTTCGATTAATTCCAACTCATGTTGTTCAATTGAGGCCTGTCGTGAGATTTCAATTGATAATTATGTTTTGTTCGAAATACACCATTGTTCGATTGAGATCTATTCTTGTCACATTATGTTTGATTGAGGTCTGTTGTTATCACATAACGTGACAATAGTTAACTCAATCAAACAAAGCATGTCAACAATCTCATTGTAGAACTTAATCGAATAAATATACACCTTAGAACAAAATATGAAGATTAATTAAAATCTCAAAGCTAATCTAAATCGAACAACATAAGTTAGAGTTAATCGATGATTTTAAATCGAAGCGTCTGGTCTCACAAGTCGCTTCATATGTTTTTTAGTTTTAATTGAATATTAATTGATTAATTTGTATTAAATAGATATTAGAATATTAAAAAGACTAAAATATCCTCATATTTAACGAAAATAGTAGAGTGGTTGAAAATCATAGCATTTGATAAACTACAGTAACTGAAATGGTAAAACAAGTTTTTTAATTGAAATAACAAATTAAACAAAATCTCAGGGACGAAAATGACAATTTATTCAAATATTTATGATAGGTTGATTGATATACAGAAATACAACAAGTGTGATCTAGATTAATTGGTTTAGAAATCTCTCATGACTTTTCAAATTTCAGGTTATGAATTCGAGTATCACTTGATGTATTTGTTTTCAGTGAGTCAAGTGTTTTACCACAATGGATTTTGGATGATAGGTTTTCCTTGGAAAAGTGGACGGGTCGTGTCACCAGCGCTTGCATATATTTGCAAGCGTGGGTGGCTTTTCGCAATAAGTTTACGTGGGTGACCGGGCTTAAAGTATTAATTGGTTGTTCAAAATAATAGATATAAAAAATATATTTTTTATTTATTTTTTGCTTTGGTAATTTATATTTTTAGTAACTTATACTATATGAAAAACTAAATGGCTTATTAAAATAAGAATTTGATTATAAAGTAAACGTAAAAAGTAAATTTTTAACAACTCACAAATTTTCTAGGATAAAAGTATAACCGTTAATATCATATAATATTTGAATCCTTAAACTTTATCATTGACCGACGCATCCCTTAACCATAAGAATATGTGAAATTTTGATAAAAGAGTGAAATTCAAAAAATATCTGCTAGTTTCTATAATTTTCTTTATTTCTTTAAGTGACTGTTTGATGTAGCTGACTTAATAATATATGACTAAGATAAAAGCTAACCTAGTTAAAAGTTCTGACTGAGTCTGTATCTGACTAAAACTTGACTGTTTGATAGTATTTGACTGTTGAATGATAAAATCTTAAAATCGCATTTTCAAATCCCCAATTCTATTCTCGAACTATCTTCAAATCCCCAAACTTACCACTCCAACATCACCAAACTCACCACTACCACAACAACCACCACCAGCCGCCGCCGTCGTCGGCAACCATCACCACAACCACCGTACGCCACCCAACAACACCATCGTACGCCACTTAGCCGTAGCTGATCAGAACTTCTACGGCGGAGGGAGGGCACCGGAGGGAGTAGCGCAACGGAGGGAGGGCGCCGAAGAGATGGGGGTCGCGGACGGGTGGAGGTTTGGCCGAGGGGGTCGCGCGGTGGGGGTTGACGAAGCGAGGGGCAGCGCCCCTTTTCCGGGTTAGCATGTTTTAATTTAGGGTCTGGGTCAGCACCCACGGACCCGGTCAGAACGCAATACAACCACATCAAACACGCTGACCGGCTGACCGACGGGTCAGCCAAAATCAAACAGCCATTTACGTCTTAACTTGTCACTAACCCTTATCAACTCTAAGGTTGTCACATCAATAAAATCCTTTACTGATTACAAGTCCCTCCTCTTCCTCCTACCTTCATTGTAGTTAGAACATGATGCAATCCTTAAAATCATATGTCGTACCAAAATTTCAACATTCGATCTACTTACGGCCTTATGGGTGCTCATAGCAGTTCAACTTTGACCTTACCCGTTTAGATATACATGCTTTAACTTTGCAGCACCGCGATTGCACAGTTTCTCACAATGGTGCGTCAAGGTCATCATCACTCATTTTGAGTGGGTTTAAAACTTGGTTTAATATCATTAATGATTTCAAGATGTAATAAAGGACTACAATTATGAAACATTACAAGTGAAAACATTCAGGTCCAACCACGCCTATAACATGTTATCATCAAATATATTAATCAACACGTTTTGAGGGCTCGAGCTACCCACAAACGTTTCATTCATACTCGAGATATTTATTCAGATTACATGACCACATGTAGAAGCACTAATATTTGTTGTGATTGAGGAAACTGAGTATGAGTTGATTAACCTGATCTGGGAATTGTTCATGAACAAAATGACTACCTTCAGGCAAGTATATGATTTCAAGATTTGGCACATATTTCTTCACCTCCCCACTCTTCAAGTACTCCTCCATTCCTGGGAACTTGAACACGTAATCTTTTTCACCCATGATGAACAGAGCCGGAGCTTCAACTTTCAATTCATTTAGACCTTGGTTTGGTGATTCAACTTTCTCTTTGAATGAACTACAACAGTTAACACTTAACATTATTGACTCGATTCTAAAGAGAATATAGAGTCCACATTATCATTCATTGCGCATTGCAATAAAATTACCTCTAAGGAACTTGGAGTGGAGTTTGAAATCCAGACTTCTGATACAATTTCCCATATACTGCAAGGTCCTCCTCTGTGAACCACGAGGGTAGAGGGGCCGATAGGTCCACCAAGTCCATTATCTCCTGGTTTTCACTGGCTATGGGTATTTCACTTCTAGAGAACATGATGTATATCTTTCTCACCACTGTTTTATCATCAAACCGCCTAAAATCAGCTTCAGCTCTTCCTGGTTCCTGATAACAATTTCAGTTTTATTGTTATTACTTATTAACATTAGCTTGATTTTAACATGGATTTAAGTCTTTAATTATTAAAACATCAAGAGAATTTTCATGCTTGGAAAAATGTGCTTTTTTTGGAACACCAATCCTGGCCATTGGATCTCAGTGTTTGTAATTGGTTTCCAATTTTAGAGCATTTTAATTCTTCCCATGATGTTATGTTGCAACTAGCAAACTAACAATAATTGGTTACTAACTTCTCTTATATTAATTTATCTGTCTGGTTTCCATTCCTAAAATAACAAGTATGACCATATAAGATTATGTACTTTTTCAGTTTCAAATTAAATTACAGCGGTTATACTACACATATAATTACAGTTGACGATTATATCAAGAACGAATCGCATATACTTGGTTTAAGATAAACAAATTTCAAACATAAACAAGTTGCTTTGATTTAAAATGCTTATTTCACTGAATTTTGTTAATCACATTTTTATACAATAATCAATGAGTTTTCAAAAGATTTCTATTACGCAGAAATGTCATTTCATAAAACAAATGTGATATTGACTACCATAAATCCTATCAGTATAGAATTATAAAGGAATTATAATTTTATGGGTTTATATATTACAAAATAAAAACAAATACGTACCTGCCATCTTCGAATGTAGAAACCTTCAGGGAGGACTTGATGACTCTTGTGAGAACCAGGTCACCTAAATGGCACCCCGAGTGTTATTATACCTGCAACTTTTTCTGGGTGAAAAAGTGCAAATGTGTAGCCAACCATTGCTCCAAAATCTTTACCAATAAGATAAGCCTATGAAAATCCAGACAAACATGATCAAGGTGATTTGATGTCCATTGTTAGTACTTAGTAACACGAACATCTATACACATTTATCCAATAATCACAATTCACAAAGATAGAAATTGGAACATTTTGAGTCCTTAATCCAAGTATAGTATGAATCCTGACTAGAACCAAAGACTTTGTGTAGTAAATTCCACAAAAGACACGTTAATCATGTCAGCACAGATAATATTATTATAATAATAATCTAAATCTAAATCTTCAGATAAGACGATTAAGAAGGAAACTTGTATGCAATAAACATTGAGTTTAGGAAGCTTTCAACCTGTTGATTCGTTCTATGTTTCCATATTCCTTTTCCTTAATTGACTAAGACTATCGAAACTGATGCTTAATAGAAACTGCCACTACAGTTGCGTGGTATCAAAGAGCCTATATACATTGCGTAAGCGCAAAATCTTTATATTTCTTGTTAATGTAACATCACATCCTCGAGTTACAATAGTTGCCGACTTGTTCCAAGCCGACTGCCTGACTTAACTCATAACTTGAGCGAATCACATATAAAAAAACTAGTTATCTCCGGTAGTACCTCCTTGACCATCAATGCTTTATTACTACTCGTTATCATCACCTGAAGTTATCTTTTTCTTAAAACTACCAACTCACACCTTACCCTTAAATCTACACATTAATATTCAATCACCACTAATTAGAAGACAACCTCCAACAACAGACAATCTATCAACATGCTGAATCAATAACACAATCTTTAACAGGTTTAGTTTTCTTACTAAAATCACATCTATTAAACAATTATTAGTGCATAAATTCATCATATGAGATCCGACAATTTCTACAATTTCTACAATTTCCCCAATTTCTCTGCATTAATCATGAATATAACATAATCGAAACCTAAAATCAACATTGAGAACGTATAAATGTACCTTAGAAATGGCGAGAGAATCTAGGATGGAGGCAGTATCGTTGACCAAATCAACGAATAAGGTCTTGTCGGGTTCTGTAGGGATGTCGGATAGTCCGTATCCTCTGTAATCGGGTGCAATAGCTCTGAAACCGGCGTTTGCGACGGCGATCATTTGATGGCGCCACGTGTACCATATCTCCGGAAATCCGTGAACAAAAACCACCGCCGGCGATGAATCGGATCCGATTTCAGCCACGTGGAGTTTTAATCCGTTGACTTCGATGTAAGTATGCTTGATTTCATCCATGTTTTTGCAAAGATGAAGGGATTGTTTTAAGGTTTTAGTTTGGGGGTGCAAAGAGAGTAATCCAATGTTAATTTTTTTTCTTAAGAAAAAGAATATATAGTTTAAAATTATATATTTACTTAAACCATGTTTTAAAAAATATATATATTTTATGTTTTTAAAAACTATATAATTTTTTAGGTAGAGAGTAATGTATATAATTTCCATCTAATTTAATATCACATGGTCTTTTATCTTTATTTCTAATCTTTATTTCTAAACATGTCAATCCGTAAAATACTCCTTCATTGGTATTTTTATAAATAAGCAAGTCTTACCATCAAGCTACAACCAAAGCGTACAAAAAGACATCATCAATATAATTATAAAAAGAAAACGATTATTAAAAGTTGAATACAATTAGTCCTGCGATAAATAAATCTTTTATTCCATTAGTTTTAATTTAACTTTTTAAATACAATAGTAGTTTTTTCACTTGTAAACTCACTAGACTTTGTTATTGACGTTTTCATCTATAAATGACATCTGGTACAGATAAATAAATGTGTTAAGTTAAATGTAACAATGATATTACAACTTAAAAAAAGGGTTCACTATCAAAACATCAAGAAGGTTTAAACAAACTCTTTAGAAGATGCTTTAAATCCGCTATCTAATATCAATTAAGAGTTAAATGTTGAAGTTAAAACAATCAAACAAAAAGTGATTTATAATGCATATTTGATATTTGACACTCACAAAGGATATGAAAATTCCCTTAGATAACAATCATACGTGATTTATAATGCATATTTGATATTTGACACACACGTTGAATAATATGCTTTCCATTTCAATCATACATTCATATTCATCATCCATGAGTGAAGTTCTAGCCTTCTAGGGGTCCACCCATTCACATGTCACACTTTTTCACTAGCCCAGTAGCCCCCGCCATCTCTATCACATACTAAAAAACTTTGTACTTTTATCTTTTTATCTCATAACTTTAATTCAACTTTTTGATAGCTAAAAATCTCTACCACTTATCCTTTTATTCAATTCTAATACATATAAGTTCCAACTTCTACATTGCATATTTGCACAAATAATCAGAAACAGAAACATAATCATACTGATTCCACGAATCAAAATGATATGTAGGTATCGAGTTGGTTGGGTTGTGAAACATAAACAACACAAGACAACTCTAATAATTGTTATTGGTCGATAGGTATCGAGTTGCCATCGGCTATGCATGTGAATGTTAACATCAAAAGATTACTAACTTTGTTAATATACGTATTTCTTTATCTTATAGATATGTAAACCATTAGTTCATTACATTTTTCTTCATCTAACACATACGAAAAATATATACAAATTATTATATCACTACATATGTCATGATATGATTGGACAAAAATATAATTACTTTTAGAAGCAATCTAATTTATTTTAATTTTACATTATCGTTTTTCACGATACTTAAATTTTCAATTTTTCATAATATTTTTTACATTTTGATATCATTAGATAATGTCTACCGATGTATAAGTGGTTAAGATTGTAGTTATGGGAAAACGGTTTATTGCACCTCACCTAACTCCAGCATGTGCCCTCTTTTCCATGGATCAACACAAAATAAACAATAAATGCAACCAATAAATCTTTTATATCCACCACTAAAGTACAAACAAGACATCAATCCCCCCACTTTTATCGATCAAACAAACATATTTTTGGTCCCAAAAACTTCAAAAAAAACACACACACACACACACAACACCAAAACACACACTCCCAGACTATTTGGCGCCATTAACATGCTCATCTACACCCTCCTACTACCCACCTTCTCAACAATCCAAAACTCATGAACACAAAACCATGAATCATACAAAAGGATCATGTTTTCATACAATAAATCAATGGGGAACAAGAAGAAATCGTTCTTCGCTGTTCTATCTGTTCTTCTGATCTTGTTAATTTCCTTCAATGGAGCTTCTATCTTCTCCATTAACATACCTTACCCTGAAAATGTCGCCGGAGATTCAAGAAACTTGCTTTCTATGTCATCATCGTTGTCAAACTTCATGTATGCTGTTGAAGAAGAAAACCCATCTGTAATTTCGAATACGCAGATGAAATTACATGAAAACACAGTCGCCGGTGCCGGAGATTCCACAAGATTCATCTCCGACGAAGAACACAACCACCACCACCACCACCACCGCCACCGTGTGAAACAAGAATCACCACCGGCGATTTCAAACACCCATTTGCCCCTTTTGCGTAAATCCCACAGTTTACCTCATGAATCTGAAGATTTTCCGGTGAAAAACAAGAGAATCTTGGAGGTGTTGACTTTTATGCAGTCGTCTGACCAACTCCGGCGAGGGGATTTCCGGTCGAAAGTTAAAGAATTCTTCAGCAAAAATGAATCTTCATGTAAAGTTCGTTTCTTTATGACATGGATTTCATCATTAAACTCCTTTGGTGCAAAAGAATTTCATTCAATTGAAACGTTATTCAACACACACCCAAAAGGGTGTCTGCTAATTGTTTCAAACTCGATGGATTCACACAAAGGAAGACAGATTCTAACACCCTTTATAGAAAAAGGGTTTAGGGTAACAGCAATTTCCCCTGATCTAAAATATTTGTTCAAGAACACAATGGCAGAACCATGGTTCTTGAAGCTAACTAATGGTGATCTTGATGTTGGTTATGTCCCATTAGGCCAAAACTTATCGAATTTGCTTCGGCTTTGTTTGTTGTATAAATTTGGTGGTGTTTATTTGGATACTGATGTTCTTGTGCTGAAAAGCTTCTCTAAGTTGAAGAATTCCATCGGTGCACAAACAATCGATTTGGATTCGAAGAACTGGAGTCGATTGAATAATGCAGTCATGGTGTTTGATAAAATGCATCCTTTAGTTTACAAGTTTATTGAAGAGTTTGCATTAACTTTCAATGGTAATAAATGGGGTCACAATGGTCCTTATTTGGTTTCACGGGTAGTTTCAAGGCTACAAGATAGACCGGGGTATAACTTTACTATCCTGCCACCGATGGTGTTTTATCCGGTGAATTGGAATCGCGTCCGGAATCTGTTTCGTGGGGCGAGAAATGAGAGCGACGCGAAATGGTTAAGGGGTAAGCTCAGGCAGATTCGAAGCCAGAGTTATGCTGTTCATCTTTGGAACAAGCAGAGTCGAAAACTTCGTGTTGAAGAAGGAAGCATTGTGGGAAAGATCTTGTCGACCCGTTGTGTTTTCTGCAATTCATCGTCAAATAGCATTGTTCGTCCGTAAGAGACATCTTAAAAATTTACAGGATGCAGGATGTGATGATTTTATTCTAAAGATCTATATTGTATAGAATAGAATTTGAAAAAAAGATTTGATATTTTGTTCTACATGTGGTTATGAATCAACTCAATTTTTTTCACATTTAGAGTACAATAGAAATTCCATGAAAGAAAAAGTATCAAACAGAGATTAAAGTTTGTAGACTTGTGTTTTGGTTTTGAAAATGCTAGTATTAATCATATATAACTAGAAGCATATTGTCTGTCTTTATGTTCTTCTGAAACATATTGTGACTTGTAGTTCTTATATAGGACCTCTATTTTTTTTAATTCAATGTTTTAAATATTTGAGTAACCAGATTATCATAAATATAGTTTTTCTTTTTAATCTTATACCTATAACATGTTCAGAAGAATTTCATATATAATTAGACTTGTGAGGATAAGGTTGGGTCCAATAGTAAAAGTATTGGAGGTACATAAGGAAATAACAAAAGAAGCTTCTTTATGCTTGTAACTTATTAAATCTTTTTGCTAAACTAACAAATATTTTCTATAAACCTAAGGTAAACTTAAAAGATGAAAGGTATAAAACTTAAACTGAGATAAATATAAATATTAAAAATGTTTATTGTTATTTTTTTTAGTTTAAGGACACTGAAAGTAGAAGTGGAAACATGTAATTTACTATTCGAAATCAAAAATCAGTATTATACTACGATCATGCACCTATTTTTGTGCTTTATGTCGTTGAACATCTTTCCATAGTAGAAATCAGTACATGAGTGGCGAACACAATCATAACTTGTATATCATGCATTATGAAGCTGTACATAGTGCATCTATAGTTGTGGATTTGCTATAACGTGTGCTCACCTTTTGACTTTATACTAAAACAACTTTATATACTATCATTTATTTTGTGTCTTAGGAGCTTTTTGATAGCATCTGAATCAACTTTTTTAATAGTTCAGATTTGTATGGTTCAGCATTTAATAGTTTACTGTTTGTTTTGCGAGCAAATGTCTGAATGGTTAAGACATTTGTCTGTGAATAGTTAAACATTAATCTAATGTTGAACGGTTAAGATGTCAAATGTTGAATGGTTAATACATTTTATCTGAATTGGTTAGACATTTTTCTTTGAATAATTAAGCGATATACTAACTCTAAATGGTTCAGACTTCTTAATGGTTCAACACGTAATGTTTCAAGACCTTTTATTTGTTTACCACTTAATCATTCAGAAATTATCATACGACCCCTTAATTACTTATACATTTGATCTTATGTAAATGCATGTTACATAGGACTCTATTTTAAGTTAAGACTTATTAAATGTCACAATAGTGTCTTTTTATAAATAAATTCAAATTTGATGAGCTAAATAACTCATTGTATGTTGAAATCACCTCCCCAATGGTACATCAGGTGGTTAACTGATTAAAAGTTTAAATCTTGTAAATCCAGATGATTAACTGGTTAAAAATTTAAATCTTGTAAGATGTGATATATTTATCTAAATGATCTATTTATTGTTATAAAGAAAATTAACCCACTACTTTATCATTTATCAAAGATCATATTTTTTACAAGATCATTTAATGTTAAAAATCTCGTATTTCAGAAAGTTGTATATTTGAAATAAAAAGTTGTTCATTGTGTAGTATGTTTCTCCTTTGGTGAAAGGCTGGACCTTCTTATTATATATTCGTATGATTTGTGCTATATGCTAAATTAGTAACATCATCTTGGTTTCGATCATATATGTGCTCTAATGATACGTATATTATGCATTTTTGAAGTTGTACATCATGTCACATGGGGTCATTGATGATAAGGGAAATACGTACAAGTTGGAGTGCATATTAGTTTAATGATTCAACTACCTTATGGTTAAAAAGTTGGTGACATTACACGAGCAAGGTAAGGATGATTACTTTGTAGATTTTCAATATAAAATAACAAAATACCTTTTTTTTCTCAAAACCGATTTAATTGATTAATATACAACTAGTAATTTAACCCTCGCTTCGCCGCGGCGCGAGCGCGTGTTGTTATAAGACGTGATCAGATTCAGAAAGAGAAACTTATTAAGCCGCGACTACTTGATTCTGAACATCCCGATGTAGATTAGAAAGCATGTTACGTATAAAGCAAGAAAATGTATTTGTATTTAATCATATATATATATATATACATACATATATACATACATATATATATATACATACATATATACATATACATATATATATACATACATATATACATACATATATATATACATACATATATACATATATATATACATATATATATACATACATATATACATATATACATACATATATATATATATATATACATACATATATATATATATATATATATATATACA
>BJCM01000295.1:0-17820 GCA_018326385.1 Flaveria bidentis | reverse complement strand
TATATACATACAATGTCTTCTGTTTTGAAGTATTACATTCTTTGTATATGGCTAGAGCTGGCATCTTAACTGATTTACATATGATGGGGGTCGGTTTGGTTTTTGTTTTATCTATAACAGGTCAAAGTTATCAATTAAAAAGATTAGCTATAAAAGGAACGTGAATAGGTTTAACAATCGGGAGTCGCTGAAATGTCTTTATAATGCATAAAACCTCATAAATTGATTCATTCAAAATGCTAGATTGTTCATGTGATAATGTAGTATTTATAATCATATAATTGCACTAATTATTCACCAAAAGTATAAAAAAATGGACTAAAAAGTGTTTGGGGATCGACCTAACCTGATACATACTAAAGTTTTGCCCATTTGACCCATTAGTCTATCAGCCTGACCAGCCCATTTCATTATCTATATGTAAGCCATTAAACGAGTCATAAATTTTGTAATGGGTTGGGTTGACTTGTTAACACTCTTTTGGTTCTAATTTTTTATTTTCAAATAGAATTGGTATACTATATAATATTATAAAAGCTAATATTATAACAGTGATCCATTTATTTGAAGAAAACAATTTATAAGGTTGTAAACACCTGAGTAAGCTCTTGGCGACTTTTTGAACTGTTTGACCCGTTTCCCTTTTATTTCTTATTTAAAACTTATCTATTGACCTACAATGAACCGGAAAAATATGAAAGAAGGTTGTTGTTTTACACAATTATCCCTACCAATCATATGCTTTTTTTCATAGAGATTAGGTATGCCACAAGGATTGCCAATGGATCAATGGAATGCAGCACCACCAAGCCCGGGTTCATTCATTACAAAGAGGATTATGCGTCTGGATATACCCGTAAACAGCTTCCCTAATGTATGTTATACGTCTTTAAATAAAATCATTGGAACATATGTCATGTTTATGTTCATAATCTTGCATAAAAAAAAGAAAAACTTATTAGGTTTTTTCTGTTAATCATCGTCAGTTCAACTTTGTTGGGAGGCTTCTAGGTCCTAGAGGGAATTCGTTGAAGCGAGTGGAAGCCTCAACCGGATGCCGTGTCTTCATCAGAGGTCAGGGCTCCATTAAAGACCCTGAAAAGGTAATATTACTTCTAATTTGAAATGGCCCTATCTGTAAGTCGTAAAAAAATTTAATTTGTGTTCAAAATCACATTTTTTTGCTAGTGCTTGCAAAACGGGCGGGTTAGACAACAGGTTAGAATGGTAACTTTTCATGAGTTGGGTTAGCCAGACATTATATATATATCTTTGTTTATTTTCTTTTTCTATAGAAAGTTATTTGTTAAATATCATTACAAAAATAGTAGTGTAACTATAACAGTCTGATTTTCAATAAGCAGTTACAAAAATATACTTAGACACCTTTCAACTCATTTCAGTTTTTACTATATTTTCTGATTTTAACTATCTAATCTGATCGTTAAAGATAAAACATAACTCAAATCGACCCGTTTCAGTATTTTTACTATATTTATGTTTTTATGGATGGAGATGAAAGAACTCCAAGAATGGAAAAATCCGATCTTTTAAGATTTATGAGTTAAATACCGTATATTTTTGTGAAAACAAGCCACAAATACTCTTAACATGGAAAGATCTGATATTTTAAAGTATTTAAAGGTTCTAGATACTTTGCAAAGTGTACATAATTTTTAAAGTTGTGTTAAATATATTCTTTTTGGTGAAAAAAGGAGGAGAGTTTGAGAGGTAGACCGGGCTATGAGCACCTTAGTGAACCACTTCACATTTTGATAGAGGCCGAGTTGCCTGCAGCCATCGTTGATGTACGTTTGAGACAAGCACAAGAAATCATCGAAGAGCTGCTCAAACCAGTGGTATGTTAACATTCTTCTCCTGCATGATTGTGCTTGTACATCATGCAGTCATATATGTACAACATCTACGCATACAAGCCACTATATTTGGAAAGTCAACCCGTTTATTTTACATATAAGTGAGTCAATTCGAGCCATGTTTCTCTCTTAATGAGAAAATAGAAAGAAAAAACAGCTAAAAAGGAAACAGGTTGAAAGTGGCATAACTTATGATTTTTAGTACTTTTTTGTGCTTAAAAATCTTAGGTTATTTTGTTTAAAAAATAACCCATACTAAAAATTAATATGTAACAAAATACATATTAAAAGCTGAAAAAAGAAGTATTTGGTCAAATGATCAACATGACCCGTATTAAAAATTACCCGTTTGGCCCGTTATCCAACCCGCCAGACTCACTCATTTTGACACATTTAATTGTCTTTTACCCTTCTCAGGACGAGTCACAGGATTTGTACAAGAGACAACAGTTACGAGAGCTTGCTATGCTAAACTCCAATCTTAAAGAAGAAAGCCCTCAGCCCAGAGGCAGTGTGTCGCCATTTGGGTCGAGTGGCATGAAACGGGCCAAGACGGGCTGGTGACTGGCCCTGTACTTCCTTCTATGCATAATGCACAACCCTTGATGCACATCCATTGTTCGTGGGCCCGAATGGGTGGGTTTATACAATGTTGCTGAGACCAGTGCCATTTTGGTGATGACCAGTGAAAGAGAAAGAGCTTACTATGGCTTTTGATTTTGTTTTCGGTTGAGAAAAAGAATCAGTTATTGGATTTATTTATTATTGACATTACGTAAGCTTCCTATTACAAACGGTTTTTGAGCTTCTAAATGAACCGAACGAACTGTGGTTTGATGATCTGAAATAAGGGTTAGCCAAGCTCAAGCTTGACCCACTTCACTATATTAACAAGTTAGATGGATTAAAAGTCCATCCCGATGTATTAATAATACATTATACCTTATAAATTATTTTTTTTTTAAGTAATAGATAAACTGTATTGAACAATCACAGGTAGATTAGGTTTTCAAAACAATAATTTTTCTACATGTAACATGTATATGACATTTGAGTGACATTGTATATTGTAAAATAACCTGACGTTATAATTGAAAAGATAAAGTTATTAGCCCAAAAGGGATAGAAGTGTGCATCATTGTTGGGTTTTAGATCAAGGTTAACAAGATCTTGATGACCGAAAAAATGATACATTCAAAAAGTGACCAAAAAGAAATCATGAATCCATCTTGCTTACTAAATACTCTTTAAAATGACTTCTCCTTTTGGGTATTAAACAAAAGACAATTAATTAAACTAATAAAAACCAGTAAAAAACTAGCACACTATTTAGATCTATTTTGTACAAGCATACAATAAAACGATGTGTTAATTTGACATTAATATTACCATTGATAAAGTCATACGACTCGGTGCTCATAGCCCGGTCTACCTCACATATGGATTGTATGAAGTGGGAAAAAAATAGTAATGTGACCACGTTGTTACTGACGAGACCATAGAGGCCATATGGCCAATTTTGGCATTCTCATACAGCTTGTCGTCAACTGGTCTATTTGTAGTATGACAACCAATAATCAACAACTGAATCAAATAAACCATATCATAAACAAACATTTATTTTTCTTGAATCAAGCGTCATTCTTTTTATACATACTTTGCGTTTCAAAGTTATTTTAAGTACAAATTCACATACGAATATATGGATCGAAGCCTTATGCAAATTCACATATAAAAATATGATATAGACTTTGACTTTGGTTTGATTATATATAACATTAAATATTAATTCGCCATGAATTAACATCATTTTAATATATAATCGTATTTTCAATTTACACTAATATTTAATATTTATTAGGAAACTTTAAACAGATGTTTGATTCATAAACTAATATATAGCATGTAAGAACATGATAACCTTTTACCACAAAAATATACGAAAGTATAGTATAGCTTACCAATTAATCACATTTCTCTAAGGCATAATCTTGCTAAATATAATATATTGACAAACAAATTACACACATTTAACAGAAACAACGAGCAATGAGTTGAACAACTTAGTAATAGAAGCATGTTATCGTTGATATAGGGTGGCGATATCAACTCCCAAAACCCGATCCATAGTATGATCACAACATTCAGGTGAGCTTTCATGATATCCATGTTAGAAAAATTTAGGGATAGAGACAACAGACGTCTCTATAGATGTCATCCGGTCATTATAGGGTTATTGTTTCGATATACATCTTTGTTTATCGTTTATGGTTGCTTTGTTTTCATGAAAAGATTTATAGATGGGGGGTAATCGGCATGCCAGGAAATCACTAAGAATAAGCAGTAGAAAACTAACAAAGTTATGACTTGAAAAAAAACACAAATATGTCCTTTCATTGATGTAGCCAAAACAAAAACGTGACATGATAAATCTGTGTTCCATTGAAACAACATAACAGTAACAAATCTTGAAAATTAACAAAACTGACCCTGGGTTCACTAGAGAAAAACTTAATGTGGATGTAACCATTAAGCAACAGCAGCATCCAGAAAAGCTCTTCCAGGCTGACGGTTAGCGAGAGGTCCATGGCACCCAAGAAGCTGCAATGCAATAATAATATGATCATCATCAATGCTAACTAAAACTAAAAAATAAAAAGTACAAAATAAGCATCACAAGATTGTACCTATTGTTCTAAAAGATAACACTCAAATTAAGATATATAATTAAATTTACAAACTCAACTCCATGAACATACTTTCTAGTTCTTGATTTACAATCAAAGATTCATTGATCATTGGAAAAAATACAAGATGTTAAAAAATAAACAAACCAAAAGCAAACTAATAATGAAATGATGCAAGGAACAATCATTAACTACCATCAAAATATTAAAAATATATAAACGGATTCTGTTTCCTAAAGATAACAAAGAAATACCTTGGCGTTAACACCATCAGAAACAATACGGTTTTCAGATTTCCATTGCAAATAGTCAGTACGGCTAAACTTGGTGAATCCCCTGCAATATCCATAATAAAGATTAACCACCACTTCACAAATATGTGTAAGCATCATATTATGCAAAACAAAAAGTTAAAGAAAAAGTTTTATACCACTTCCTAGAGACAATAATCTTTTGACGGCCAGGGAACTTGAATTTAGCACGACGTAAGGCCTCTTGAGCATGTGGGCTGTTGCTGTCTTTGCAACGGACAGACAGAAGAACTTGCCCTATGCTTACACGAGCACAAACACCTTGTGGTTTGCCAAAGGCACCCCTCATACCAGTTTGGAGCCTATCAGCTCCAGCACATGACAACATCTTGTTGATACGTAGCACATGGAAAGGATGAACCCTAACCCTCAAATGGAAAGCATCTTTTCCTGCAAATTTGGTCATATACTTGTTGCAGGCAATACGTGCTGCTTCAAGAGCTTCACTTGAAACATTTTCTTTCTCCCAACTTACCAAATGAACACAGAAGGGGAACTCATCAACTCCCTTCTTTTTCATGCCAACATCATAGATCCTAATCTTAGGGTCTGGAACACCACGACAGTAGCGAGATTTTGGGTATGGTTTGTTCTTGATCTGGCGATAACACCTAGCAGGTCCTGAGTAATACAGATAGTAGTATGTCAGCAAACAGTTGTGGCTACAACCCACTGCTAGAGTCGTGATTAAATATTACGTAAAAATTACACACCCATGTTCTAAATGACATACATATATCATATGCAAGCATTCAATTGCATCAAACTGAAAGAAGTTATGTTATCCATAGTTACATGATGACTATATCTAAACAAACAAGTCCAGCTATATTCAAGTTCCCATACGAAATTAGCAATATTGTGACCATTTGGAACCCTAAAAAGCCTTCAAACACTTAATCGGTTGAAGTTGACAGACTTTATGGCTCTTTCGTGTTGAGAAGATAAATAGTTAACACAAAGTCGCTTCAAATTTGAATTCTTTTAGAATAAACACGACTAATCTTACAATAGTTAAAAAGCTGACAAAAAGTAAGCAAACATAGTGAGCAATATTTCGGGTACCAAACCATAGAATAATTAAGACAAACAGCTTCCATAAGAAAGCATACTCCTACCACCATTTGAACAATCAAATGTTAGTATCAATCAGAACCTAAATTCATATCAGTTAACTGGCTCAAACAACACGATAAAAAATGTTTCTTTTCAAGTCAAAAAAACCATCTATAACATAATCAAATGCAAAGATATGTTAATTCAAACACACATAATGCAGAAATCCAACAAAAATACATACGCATTCATTTAAAACAAGTAAACCATCTTAAAACTCCAACTTCTGTCCAGATTTTGTGAATCATCAAAACTATCATCAAACAACACACAGTCAACCTTGAAATTAGTAATTCATAGACCATCGAAACAATCCATTCCCGAAACATATATAAAGTAACAATCAAAATTAACAATGCATAACACGGAGGGAACGCATTGGAATTCAAGTAACTGTTACTAAATTCAAAACATGAAGCCATTTAACAAAACAAACCAACGACATCAAATCAAATATCCAGAGGTCGAGTAGCATCGTTGTGACAGTAAGAATACATAATATGAGATGAAAGCATACTTCTTCCCATGGCTGATTTCTTCTTCGATTGATGCTGCTGTTGATAATCGGACACAATAACCCTAATTAGGGTATGAAGAAATGATTATATTATGTAGTAGTTAGGTGGGCTTTGTGGGCTTTACGTAAGGGGATGCGTCATTTGCGTGCTCAATTGGGCCGTCGACAGTTATGGGCTTCTAGACGCGTAACCCAATTTAGCTGACTTTATGGATTGGCGGGGCCCACCCGATGTAAGGTTCAAACTGATTTGTCCCCTCCACGCTCCAATCTGGTTCAACCTGACCCGGCATATTCCCAATTCTTTTTACCATTTTGACATCTTGA
Source organism: Flaveria bidentis (assembly GCA_018326385.1). Lineage (NCBI taxonomy): Eukaryota > Viridiplantae > Streptophyta > Magnoliopsida > Asterales > Asteraceae > Flaveria > Flaveria bidentis. The sequence goes on along the minus strand of BJCM01000295.1, from coordinate 10,985 downwards.
AGCCAGGTTGGGCCCAACCCAAAACCCAATCAAACCCAGTTTGGATTTTTTGGCTAAAACCCGACCCAGTTTCTGCACCTCTAGCAGTTGGCTGGTGTATTTAGTGTATATTTGTCAAATGCCAACCCAATATTACACGTGTACAAATGGGGTTGGAAATCATATTGAAATGGATGTGTTGGGTCAACAAAAGTTAAACTGGTGTTTTTGGATCCAGTTTAAATGAGAGAAATGATTTAGTATAATCAGGTTTGGAATTTGATCGGTATGGGATTTACAGGTTTGCAACTGGTTACACCATATAGGGTTAAGAAACGATCTCAACTCTACGTGTTGGGTCTGGTTGGACAGAAACAGTTTGGTTGCCGGTTTAGGTTGTTTGGTTTTGGTTTCCAAGTTGTTTTATTTTTTTTCATCTATAACTCAACATCTCAACTCCAAAGATAAAAGGAATCAATGGGTACATCTTTTATTTCATATATGTTCGGGTATTTTTGTAATACACCACCCTACTACTTAAAATGTTTATTTATCTAAATAAAATTATTTGATGTTAACTGTGTTGGACATGTTCTAGCCTTTGCTAGAGTGTTTATTGGGTTGATATTTGGATTATCAAAACTATTAAAGTTAATTAAAGTTGAAACAATCAAAAGTACTAAAGTCGGGTTAATTAAAGATTTTAAAAAAACTTTTGAAGTTAGATCTGCCTCGAATTTAAAGATTTACATACAAGTTGATTTGAATAGCTCTAATTATGAGGGAAAAAAACTTAAAAAGTATCTTTCCAGCCTAGGAACAGAGGTAGAACCTGCTTATATCTCATCCTCTCTGGATCCTATTAACAATTTAACTGATTTATTAAGTTTAATTATTGTTTTTCTTATTTTAAATAAAATTTGCTCATGAAATGGTAGCTCTAGAAAATGATTATTAATACATACAATAACATGTTTTTATATATTCTTTACAAATAATTACAAAGGTATCATGAAAAACAACATACATGTACTGAAAATCAAATACAGAAACATAAAAATTGTTGTGCATGTTTCTGCTCATCTAGGTGCAATTGAAGGAAGGACACCACTAACAAGATCACTGCCCGAAACATCCGAGGAAACATAAAGGTTTTTTGTTGTAGAAGATGAAGACTGTTCAGAAGACCCATTTTTCCCTGATTCAGAAACTATGTAATCATTTGTTCGTGATTTGGACTCTGGCATCATGTGCCAGATGTTTTCAAGCTCCCGGACAACCTCAGCCATTGATGGTCGTTCATCGGTGTCATCCCGACAACATTTGAGGGCTAAAGTCACAAACTTTTCCACACATTCAGATGGATAAGATCCCATTTTTGCATCAATTACTGAGAATATCATGCCTGATCGATATGCAATATTAACCTGATAAATAGATTCAAACAAAGATGGTTACATTGTAGGACGAAAGGGTCGTGCATCGATGATTTCAATATTGCATCAAGATTTCTTGATATGACATCAAAAGGCAAAGAGTAGCATTTCATATTCTTTACTCATGTAACTTAAATTTGGTGTAGGAATCTCATATTAAAATCCATGTTTCCAAAACCTGACACACAGCTAATTTAAAACAAAATAAGGAACAATCTTTTTGTTTGAATTTGTAATGCTAAATTTTGGCTGGTTAGATTCTGAAAACAAAGATTATTATGGTATGGCATCAAGATCTTTTTGACTTTGACCTTGAAAGTCAAATTATATGTTTTTTCTCTGGAATGTGAGTATAAAAGGTTGAAAATCAATACCTCTCGAACGATGTTCTTGCCATGCGTGATGGGGTGCATCCCTGTCAAAAGTTCAAGAAAAACAACACCCAAACTATACACATCACTCTTGTCCGTTAGTTTATGCGTCAAGAAATACTCTGGGTCAAGGTAACCCTGCAAAAAGAGAACATTGATTATACGTAGGGTTTAAACGAAATAAACATTCAATGAACCATTCATGAACAGTTCGGTGGGAAGTTCGTTTAATTAACATACTAACATGACCAATAATTTACGTTCAATTACGTGTTCATGAACCGTTCGTGAACAAGTTCAATAATAAACGAACCAACATGAACAAACTTTTGTTCAGTCCCGTTCGGCTTGTTTAGAGACCTATGAGTAACTAAACACAATATTATGGATTACTGTTATTCTATATTTTACTGCCTATATTCTGGTCTAGAAGTAGCATAAGCTTGTAGACAACAAAATGGTCACTTTGACTTTTGAGGTCAAAGTCATAACTTGCCATATTCAGGTTTCATTTGGGTTATGCAACAAACTTAACACAATTTTTTCCATTTTCATATAAGTCGTTTCTACACTTAAATATTTCTATCAAAATTATCAAAAAAAAATTAAAAATCCATCACGTAAGATTAGAAGTTGTAGATTTTTGTCTTTTGATCTTAAAAGTCATCTGTAATAAAACATATGATGCTTACGGGAGTTCCCTTAACAACTGTTGACACATGGCTAGGGACAATTCCTTCCATGTCAGCAACTGGAGCTAGTCTTGAAAGTCCAAAATCAGCAACTTTTGCAACAAGTTTCGAGTCCAATAAGATATTTGTGGCTTTAATATCTCTATGAAATATTGGTGGATCAGCTTCAGAATGCAGGTAGAGAATGCCCTTAGCTGAACCTAATGTGATTCTTAATCTCATAGCAAAACTCAAGGATTCTTTATACTTTTCTGTAACAAGTAAACAAAATACACGTAAGATAATCGGCTCAGGTAATGTAGAAGTGGATGTAGGAGTAGCGTTTGAACATACCTTTGCTGTTTGAAGTTGTAATAATCAAATAATGAGTCATTTGATTGTTTCGAAATTTCAAATTATTTAAGAAACTAATATATGAAATGGCCCAAAATGGCATTCTTGTGAAAATATCTGGTGAAATTGGAATAAATATCTCTCATATAAATTGAAACAAAAATTAATGCATATGGAACTTATTATCCAAAGTTATAAATTTGGTCAAGATAAACATTACCAGAGTTTGTTTATCCAAATATTAAACATTCGCATTAATCAATTTCAAGACTCTTATCCAAACCCTCAAAACCCACATCCTTCTGAAATGTAGGCAAACTCTTTTCCACAAATAGTATAAATCATAAGCAAGATTATTAAGACATACCTGATAAATGATCTCTGAGTGTGCCATTAGGCATGAACTCATAAACCAACATCTGCAGGCACAAATTCAAAAAGAAGTATGCATTTTATATATGGTCAAATCACATCTGAAAAGAAGTATGCATTTCTTGAGTTTTGACACATTTATTATTTAGAAATCCAGGGAAAATGGATATAAGAACCTTATTTTGACCTGTAAAGATAAATACCCGTTTGACCCACCACGCAACCAACCTGACGTACACATTTTGCCACGTCTACAATCATGATGCAGTTAATTTTTACCTGCTCGCCTTCTTCATCACAGAATCCAAGCAAAGAAACCAAATTTCTATGATGTAATCTGGACAATAACTCTATTTCAGTAAGAAATTCCCTTTCACCCTGTAATGATCCCTCCTGAGCCCGTTTAATGGCGACAACTGTCCCGTCAGTTAAGATGCCTTTGTATACTTTTCCATACCCACCTCGCCCAACCTCACTAACAACATCAAAATTATTTGTAGCACGTTTCAGTTCTTCATAGGTGAAGCTTTTTACTCCTTCAATTTTAAGTGGTGCCCTAGAAACTGCACAAAGATGCAGGCAAATGTCTAATTTAAAGCTTCAAAATGATAAGAAAAGTAAGTTTTTAAAATACATCTAAATTATAATATATAAAATCCACAAGGTCACTCACCATGACGTCTTTTTGAAACTGCATGATATTTTTTTCGGTGCAGTCTTAAAATATAAAGTGACGCTAATGCAGATAATAAAACTGCAACACAAATAGCCCCTATCACAATGCCTGCCAATGCACCCATGCTTATCCCAGAAGAAGAAGAGGGGGTAGGAACAACTGCAATTAAAATGAGAATTAATAACGAAGTAACAGGATAAACCAGCCAGCCAGCCACTATTTTGTTAAAACTGATTCTTCATTCATGAATAATCCAAGTTTGAACATGTATCATGAGTTCTTAAGGTTTGATATCCAAGAACTAAATAAGGAATTGATGTAGCCTGAAATTTAAGATCATTAATTTTGTAATGATAGCTATGTGCAAACAGAAAATGTGGCAAATGTGACTCATTTCGTTATGAATGAGTTGGTTTGGGTTATGTTAGTCAAAAACTATCTAGAAGGGCAATGGGTCAAATGGATTGAAATTTTCCCGGAGTCTATTTTAAATGCATACATCATTTTAGATTGTTTTACATAATCATATTGTAATAATATTGCTTATGTAAATGTAACTAAAGCATTTGTTACTTATAAAAAACATTATTTATTATGTTCCAAAAATGTTACAGGGCAAACAAACCCACCCATTTTGTTTTGACCCATACTAACAATGACCCGTTTTACCCGAATCAATATTGACTCATTACCCAACGTGTCCATCTTGCCACCTCTAGCAAATAGTATTGCTACTTGTATAAGGTAAAGGAAACTAATAAGATTTGGGTGAAAACTAACAATCTTTGTAAGGATCCAATAATGTGAAATTAAGAAGCTCATAAGGTCCAAATATTTCACTATCCCGAATCTCCCATTGAGTGAACAAGCTACGAATCCTTAGGACTTCACTGCTATTGAAGACATTAGAACCAGATCCCGTATATACCGGAAAAATCTTCAAATGCATTTGTAATCGAGGACCCTTTTGCCATTCATACGTAAGATCAAGTTGAAAATGATTTAATTCTAAAGCAGAGGTTAAATAAACCTCAAATGAGTAGAAATATGCAAGAAAATCTGAAAACCCAGGGCTTTTTAACCGGTAACCGATCAGCAGTGGTGCAGCACAAAAGCATGGTGTAGGTGACCCTGGAGCATGTTCAAAGTTAGGTGGGCATGAAACTTGACAGTTATCAGTTGAGTTTGATGGGATGCTCTGCAGATGGCTGACTGATGCAATTGGAGATTGACAAAAAGTTGTCATGATGGCATTCGAGCATGCAGGGTTCCCTTGAAGGCTGAAAATGTAAAAGAAAAGTAGAGTATTTTTACAATAAATATAGAAGGGAGTGTCTTGAATGTACGCTTTGAAAGTGATTGGATGACCCATTGTGATACACAGGCTGGAGAAGATAGTGATTGGATGTGCTTTTATTGTTTGAAGTTGTTATAATATGATAATCGTTGTTTGAGTGTTTAGCAAATTTTGATTATTTGAGAAACTAATACATGAAATGACCAAAACGTTCATTCTTCTGAAAAAATGAGATGTCTTGTGAGATGAGCAAAAGTGTATGAAGTAAGATAATCTGCTTATCCAAACACTGAAAACCGATTACTGAGACCAGAAGTCATAGTAATCAGATAATCAGTTTCAAGATGCGGATCCAAACGGAAAACACCTTAAAATAGCCAAGCATAACATGAATATTTTGTGTGGATAAAAAATAGAAATAAAAAAACCAAACCTAAGGGTGACATTTGGAGGGAGGATAAGGCTGCCTGAAACACCTGAAATATTATTATTTTGCATATCCCTGAAATACGAGAGAAGATGTGAGTTTAGGGAACAATCAGACTCTTTTTATCATTAATGATACTCCCTTTAACCATGAATGTGCAAAAACGATTTCCAATTGGATGCCTCATAGCAATTGCTATATGCTAATTGCCATCATTATTCCCCACTTTGATGTATTCATTTTGATCCATTAATTTAATACATTGGCCCAAATGTTGTAATTTACATGGGGAGAGTGTATACATTATTAATAGAGTTCATAGGAAAAGACATTGTTTACAAATACAAACCGTGTGAACTAGAGGGGACATTTTGTCCAATTTAATTATGCATAGCAGCATAGGTGGTTTTGGGTTGTACGTTAATTCAAATGGTTCAAACAACAAAAAAGTAGCCAGGTTGAAAGACTCCCAAAGTCTATCTTCATGCATACAACTTCATAAATTCTTTTTATTCCAATATTATTTGATACTGTATATGGAATCATAAAAAATGCATTAACGGTTTATAGATAATAACCATAGAAATGCTTCTGGTCAATCCAACCGCGCCCAACCAGACCAGTACAATAATGACTCATTTCTACTTGAGCTCAATTTGACCTGATACCCAACCTTCTTGACCTGCCCATCTTGCCACTTTTAACATGAAAGCTCACACACATACATGTTTGCGTAGAGAGAGAGAGAGAGAGAGAGAGAGAGAGAGAGAGAGAGAGAAAGAGAGAGTATAAGAGAGATAACAAGAGATAGGTTTGGAATTTCAAGTCTTACAAGGTAAGTTGTTCAGTTGAATTAAATGTCCTGTTTTGCCAAATATTGGATGGAACTGAGCCATTTAATGAATTGTTAAAAAGAGACCTGCAGGAGAAAAGAATGATGTTTATCCATTATATTGTACATGTTTATGCTTCTTAATTCTCAGTTTGAATCGTGAAAATTACCCTATAATCTTAAAGTGCACCTTCTGCAATTTACCGTTTAAAAAAATACAGTTGCCTTTAAAAAGAGCAAAAGGAAAGGCTAAAGAATCCTCACAATCTTTGTAGATTAGGAAGGCCTGAAAAGCTGGGGGGGATAGTTCCAGTAAGCTGATTCCTTGATAGATCTCTGCTCAATTTCAACAGATGAAAATTTTTGTTTTATTTAGTATAATTAACCAAAACAAAACCCAATTAGATCAAAATAGACCCTGCGAAAAAATTCAAGTGTTCTTACATTGTTGTAATTGCATCAGAAAGATTCATGTCTGGTATTGATCCATTTAGATTGTTATTACTGAGGTCTCTGAAATGTGCCATTTTCATAAAAAAAAGATTACGGTCACAGAGATGCATCGATAAAATCTAAAACAACAAGGACTTTTGCTAGATATCACTCTAAATATCCAGAACGTATTGCATACTTACATATAAGCAAGTTTTCGTATCCTGCTAAGATCAGGGATCGGTCCTTGCAAGGTGCAATTCCTCAAACTCCTGCCACAGCCAACCATAAATCAAACCAGAACATCATAGGGTGCAAAAAACTTATTTGCCAACCTTTTAATCAGCCAAACTATAACACATTTCTTTAGAGGTAGCAAGATAGACAAGTTGGGGTCAAAATGGATTTAGATCAAACTTGTCAATTTTCGGTACAGTTGAAACGGATCAGTCCGGTTGACCAGCAAAAACTTTTTTTTACATATTATTGGTATTATAAACAAAGAACATTTTGAAATATTGTTACAGTTTTTTTATAATTAGAATAATAATCTGAATCTTTAAACAAAATGATTTAAGAGATTACGTGCGTTAGAATCACACTTTAAGCCAATTTTCAACTTGTTCAACCCAGTCCCCCTTTACTTTTTTTTATCGACACTTTTGAGATAAAACACAGCCCAATCGACTAACTAATAAGTAACCGGTCAAAATGCCACCTCCGCATTTCTTTTCACCATATCCGTCTAGTATTTAGTTGCATTAGTAAAGAGTTGTAAGTAGTACAGTTCTTTAGAATCAAAATGCATTCATGATGACTGAAACTAAACTTACAACTTTAACAACTGAAACATGCTACCATAAGAGGGAGGTATAATGCCATCGAAGTGGTTGTTGTCAAGTTGACTGCCAAATGAATGAAAGCAATAAGTAATCATAGAACTTATAGAACCAAATTATTAGCATACAAAAATGTACGGAAGATGCCATTAGACGGCGAGGTAACTGCTGGTCTCTCTTCTCATGATTCTAATGAAAGTATGAAACAAACTTTTATATATCTAATTTTTCTGGAAAAGAAGTACAAACGAACTCCTTGATAAATGATTTAACTAAAACAGCACAGTCTTCCATAGAGATGGCAATTTCGACCCATTAAGTCTTAAAAGGGTCGAGTTGGGTCGTGTCTTATTGCAAACGGTGGAATTAAAAGGTTTATTTGAAAATGAATCGGTTTGAAAGTCACTCGATGTCTATTTTAAATGCATACTACCTTCTAAATAGCTTTATTAAAAAAAATTAAAATCGTAATAATATTGTTTCTGACTTCTGTTATCATAATGACCACATTAGAATTTATAAAGAATGCAAAATAAGGGTTTGATGTTCAAGCCAACCCAGCCCATTTTCACTTTCTACCCAACTCACACATCTTGCCATCTCTAGTCTTCAACAACAATCTAATGAAGAAAGATACATACAGTATACGCAGTGCTGGCATTTCACTGAGCTCTGGAGGAAGATGGCCTGAGAGGTGGTTATTGTCAAGCAGCCTGCAACGTATGTCATGTTAGCAAATGTGAAATAGATCAGAGTGAAATCTACGTTTAGAAAGTCGAAGCATAAACTTACAAGTGAACAAGCAATGGCAATCTAGATAGCTCAGGAGGAATTTGCCCACTTAGTGAATTATTGTTCATATGGCTGTCCAAAAGACATAAACAACAAAAAACCCAAACAAGTAACTATGATCATTATAAAGTCAAACTGAAGTTGGAAAACAAGAATAAAAATAAAATCCATACAAGTGCTTTGTCTTGTTCAAGTTTCCAAATGACTTCGGTATTGATCCAGATATGAAGTTTTGATCAATTTGTATTCGGTCCAGATTAGGGAGGTAACCAATCTCTTCTGGCAATGAACCTGTTAATTGATTTCCATTCAACAACCTGCATGCACATAATCAGGAAAGCAGAAATCATGACATCAATAAATATAAATAAGGAAATAAATTGGTGATGTTTAAAACTGGTATTGTCATCTAAATGGTGATAAATGTAAATGAACCTCTAATAGATCAACTTACAACAGTCTCAAATTTGTAAGTTGACCTATTTCTTTTGGTATACTCCCGGTGATTTGGTTCCACATGACATCCCTTTAAAATAACGAATAAATATGCTTAAGCAAATACTCTTAAAAAGAAGGAAATAAGAATGAAAAAAAAGTAATGCAGGTAACATTAAGAACTTGGCTCACAATATTTCCATATAAGATAATCGCGCTAGGGCGGGAGATAAGGTTCCAGAAAGATTCAAATTCAGTAACTGCCTGCAAATTTTGTACAAAACACTATTTCATCGAGAAAAAAAATGTCTAGGCTGTTGACCCAATTTTATAATACATAAACCAAATCGACCCGTTCAGAAGTATATGAGTCAAATTCCAGCTGTGCTTACAGTTCTCGGACATGAAGATAGTTGTCATCCAGGGTTGTGTTGAAGCACACGACCCCTGTCCAATTTGATACACATGGATCTCCACGTCTCCAATTGCTGAGACTGTTTTCTGGATCTCTAAAGCTTTTCATAATAAGCTGTAGTGCAGTCACTGCAGTTTAATAGACAAAATTATCATGAGTATTTGATAAAATAGAGTGTAAGAGTCTACTGGTCAATGTTCTCCCTTTCAAATCACCGCTATTTCTTTGATTCAAGGTTAAATAATAACATGTTCTAACGAAAACAAAGATTTTCATCACCAACTACAGAAATTATGCCATCTTTGGACAAGAGTTCTTCCAAAAACATTAAAGCCAAGATCATATAACCGAAGTAACTAACTTACCTTCAGCCGGATGAGTAGACTGACAATTTGCAGCAACAAGCATCAAACTCATGGCCCAGACCACTCTGAACCATGAAAACCTCAACTCTAACATCTGGAGAATGTTGGGTGGACACCAATTCCCAAAATTTGGCTTAAAGTAAAGACCTTTTTTTATTTCTTGTACCTAACCAAACATCCAAACCATCCACCTGAGCGCAAATAAGACAGCAATTAACTTCCAAAAGTTCAATAATATTCTCTTCACATAAACTAACACCAAACAACAACTCAATAATCAAATTTTCAAAGCCAACAAAGTTCCCACTTCACAGAGGCATTTAATCAAACACCTTGAGTGCATACAGTTTCATACCGGATTAGACAATCTTCTTGCAATCTTTTTACACTGAGATCACATGGGTACGCTTGTAATTACTTGAGGGTGTTGTGCAATTGGGTGAATTTGTTGAATGTTCGTCAGTAAACTCTTGTGGGTGTTTGATAATGAGATTCAAAGAAGCAAAAAAGATAAAGCTTTGAAATGGTAAGCGTTTGTTAGCTGATGCAGATGAAGTTGGTGATTGTTGCAGGTTTTTTTACATTTAAAATCTAGTTTTTTATAACGATGACATGCAAGAACAGTGAGATAATATTAACAATTGGGTGAATGGTCTGTTTATCTGTCGAAATCACGATGGTGTTCGCCAACATAGACTTTTGGGTTCGTTGACTCCGTAGTTTGTACAGTGGGCATTGATAGTAAGAAGAAATCCACCTATGTCGACCTTAAGGGGTAAATGCCATCTAGTGTAAATATGTGGAGGCAGTCCTGATTATCGAGATCGATTCGTTAAAAACTCGAATTGCATAAGACCTGGATCGAGGTACTATTAAGGCTCGTTTAATAAATGAGTTAAAGCTCGAGCTCGAGCTCTTGCTTCACATATTAAACTCGAGCATGTTGGCCTAAATGATTTATAGAATCTTTGTATATATATATATATATATATATATATACACACACACATACACACACACACATATATATATATATATGTATGTAGGTGTGTGTTTGTGTGTGCGTGTGTGCGTGTGTGCGTGTGTGCGTGTGTGTGTGTGTGCGTGCATGCGTGCGTGCGTGCGTGCGTGTGTATATATATGTATGTATGTATATGTATATGTATGTGTATATGTATGTGTATGTGTATGTGTATGTGTATGTGTATGTGTATGTGTATGTGTATGTGTATGTGTATGTGTATGTGTATGTGTATGTGTATGTGTATGTGTATGTGTATGTGTATGTGTAT
>BJCM01000294.1:0-18660 GCA_018326385.1 Flaveria bidentis | reverse complement strand
TAAAACCGGTTTGAAAACCGGTTTGAAAACCGGTTTGAGAACCGGTTTGGGTGGGAACCGGTTTGGAACCGGTTTGGAACCGGTTTGAGACCGGTTTGGAAACCGGTTTGAACACCGGGTCGGGTTGAAACCGGTTTTTAGGCTTGGAAATGTAAACCGCCCTCGAACCGCCGGTTTGAAACCGGTTTGGAACCGGTTTGGGCCCAAAACCGGTTCGGTTTTTTTTAATGAAACCGGTTCGGAACCGGTTTAAATGTACACCTCTACCATATATTAACCTTTTCTCAACTTCATGTTTCAGGTTGCATCTCTACATTCTTGACCATTTTAGAACCCTCGGAATGCATCAAACCGCTGAAATTTTCGCCAGAGAGGCCGGAATCAGCAATGCAGATTCCGGTAAGTGGCACCGTTTCATCTCCGATGACCTTTAAACGCTGATTCCGATGTAATTTCAACTATCGTTATTATTATTATTTGTTATGTATATCTCATGCTATTGCATCACATTCTATTTTCTATCATCATATTATCTTCGTTTCGAACAACAGTGAACTCGTGATCAACTGATTTAAGTTTTAGTTTCGTAATTCTAGCAAACCCTAGTCGATATGATCATGCTGAGAAGCTGTATTTATTTGGTGCCGTTTGATCCGTAGTAGTTGAATCACTTTAATGTATTCGAATAGGTATTGAAGTTGAAACTAGTATATCTGACTTTAAATGTTGAATACTGCATTTTCCCCTTTCTGAACTAGGGTTTTTCATGTTAGTGATGGTCATTGTAACTACAAGTGTTATTGTTATATTAAGGTGGTTGTTTTTTCAGGGCTTAGTTTGCCTGATAGTTTTTTGAGAGATTGGTGGTGCATATTCTGGGACTCTTATAGTTCAACGATGCATCCTAGATCTACTGTTGGTGAGGATGTTCCTGTATCCTCTGCTCAGGTGATCGTCGATTGTAATTCGAGTTCCTCGTTCTGTGCTTGTAGGTTAGTTAATGTATGCTGTAATGTCTATTTGTGTATTCTATGCAGGCTCAGGCTCTATCTCAGATTCAGCCTCAGGCTCAGGCTGAAACTCAGCCTGTGATTCAGGCTCAAGCTCAGGCCCAAGTGCCATACCAGGCTCAGGCTCAAGCGCGTGCAGAGGCTGAGATTCAGGCCCATGCTTGGGCTTTAGCCAACAGTGGAATGTTGGGTTCTGAACCTTATGTCAATACCTTGGAACAGTTATGGGCACAACCATACCATGTTAACAATGCCAACATGTTAAGTGAGCCCATTTTGGCTTCTACATGGAATGATGGGCAACATGGTGCTCTTCCGCCTCTTCCTTGTTATATCAATACTGATTTTCAACCAGGATGGGCTTTTCTAGAACCCTCAAGAAACCCAAGGTGATATCCTCAAATATTTGATTATTTATTCACACGTTGTTACTTTTTCTTTTTTCCACTCTTAACATGATAACTTTTCAGGCATGGCACTAATCAAATTTCACGTCGGTCCCGCCGCCAGGTACGACGATGATATGCATGGATGGCAAGATGGCTGGTTGGGTAATGTGTTGAAATTAGTTTTTTTGGCACAGGTTGGCTAGTTGGGGTGGACATGCCAATACTTTTTCATCCGTTTATTAAATAATTAAGCGTCAGTATTGGTTACAAAAATACTACTATTATAATTTTAACCAGACTCTTAGAATAAAATGATTTATAGGTTTAGGAGGTTATATGCATTAAAAACAAATTTTGAGCTGGTTTTGACATGTTCCCTTTAGTTTTCTTGGGTTGGCCTGTTTGAGATAAAAAACAACCCAACTTGATCCATTTGTAAGTAGATGGGTCAGAATTATATATTTGTCAATACACATGCATATTCTAAGAATTGTAGAATTTAATATCCCAGTAATTAAAACTTTACTTGTATTGTAGGCTACTGGGATTCGATCATGGAGGGGTAATGCTAGCAATCCAGCAAAACCTTGAGCTAAAAGGATAATCAGGAATCAAGCCACTAGCAGACCTGGTAGTTTGAATTACAAAGTGAAATTCTCAAAAATAGTACTTTTCTTTGTTTTTAAAGTTCTGAAAAAGTAACACCTACCTTTGTTTCAAGTTGTTAAAAGTGATTTTGTTGACTCATCTACCCTTTAGCTGCAAAGAGGTTTTATTAGTTTACCTCGGTATGTTATTGAAGTATAGTGACTTGACTTTAGTGAACTTACTCAAGTATATGTTAATTAGGCATAGGTATATTATTATGGAAAGTGGATTAGATATTATCATAAAAGTTGGTGGACATACTACTAAATGAAGCCGGAGTGCTTTGGGTTTTACTATTATGAAGTCTTAACTTCAATGTACTCATGTGGAACTTAGATTATTAAGATGAAAATTTCATTTGTTCACTGTAGGCTAATGGTACCAAGGCATTGAAATGGTGTCCCTCCCAAGTGGTGAGGTTTTAAGTACCATTGTAGGTTAATGATGTAGATGTAAGAGTAGGTGGTGGGTGTGTGAGTTCGCCGTCCAAAAAATAAACTGTTGATTTTCGCCACCTTAGGTATTTGTTTAACAAACTAATGCACCCTTTTGCTATTAGTTTTGTTACCCTATATTTTGACATAATGTATCTCACATATATCAGTAGATATAACATTTGGGCACTTATTAGATAGAATTTCACTTTAACTTAACAAATAAACAATGTAATGGTCATGAAATTATTAAATGGGCTCCTTTAACTATGTACATAACTACATATGGTTAAGGTCCAAGGGGCGCCTAATAGTGTTTCTCGTTGCTCTAGTTGTTACCCTTGTTTTTCTAAGATTTAAATGTTAAAAGACTTTTGAGAAAGGATAACACACCCTCTCGCCCCACCTAGATGTTCCGAACCAACCAATACCCAACAACAAGCAATAAGAACAAGTGGGACGTCTTAGGAAACAACCTAGCTTCAAATCACTATATATACCACAACCATCATTTAACTCTCAAATTTAATGTTTTTGGTTATTAAACCCCTATGAAAGACCTTCATAATGTTTAAAATATTTAAAAATTGTATAATATCCTTAGGTGTGTAAACTTGGCTCGTCTTAATTGAAGCTTGGCTTGGGCTTAATTTGTTTGTTGTTTATTTATGTGTGTATAATTATTATTGATTAAGTTATATAATTATAGGGTTAGGTTTATTTGAGAACTCACAAATATCTTAAGAACTACGAGAACTCCTATCAACACACAAGTTTTGTTATGTTTTATATAAAAAATGATTGAAATATAATGTTTAATCGTCTATGGTGAAATTCAAAAAGAAAATAATGAACGGAATTCTAATTTACACATGTGTAAGTCATATGTAGGTTATACTATCTACACATGTGTAGCTAAACAATTAAAATTTTTAAAAGATATTAAACTAGTGTAGGATTTTAATTTTCTTAAGGAAATATTTGTTTCTTTGTTGGCATTAGAGATATGATATATTATATTTGTATATCATATACACTTCATGTGGTTATATACCTATATCATCAAAATCTTCTAAATATGCCTATAAGATGAAAAGGACAAACTATGATTTGTGCTTGATTCATTGGGGGATTCTCAACCCATTTTAACAAGTAGCCTTTAGCATTGGGCCTTAATGCCTTCTAATAGTTGTGGTTTAAAATAAGGTATTTTCATACGTCACATACATGGGGAAACGAGCCTCATTCTGGGGTTTAGTTTGGCACTTTTGGTCCTCACGATGGTCCAAAAGAGATGGCAATACACTGGAAGAATTGAAATCCATTAATTGATGGTATTGCCGGAAAATTTTTAACTTCATGTTGAGGGTATGCCTTAGTGTTAGACTTGCAGGGAACGTCGTTACTGCGTAGATATAGTAGTGGCACTCACCCAATTTATTAGTTAGACTTTAATAGTGGCCCCTGACCATTTTAGTAATCGGAATTTAGTAGCAACATTGACCCGTTTTACTAATTGGGAAGTAGCAATGAATCATTATTCCTATATATAAGGATTAAGATAATTATGATATATGCAGAAAAGTTGTAATTAAGATGATTATTACTAGTTTCTATTGTTTTTGGACAGACCTCCGGATAGTCAGCCACCTACTTTTTATTTTTTGTAGTAATTTTCATTCTATAAACTTATTTGGGTGTCATCAGATTGTTCCGTTAACATAATAAAGACAATTTCTTTTTTGTAATATAAGTTCGAGATTTAATTAGCCATACTTTTAAATTTTCCAAATGATGTTCATATTTTCACATCTACATTATAATCATCTGGTCCACTTCCGTTTCCATCTAATCAGCTTATCAGTCATCCAACCACCTTAAGGAAGTGCGATTAATTAGCAAGTTATTTACTTGTTACTGAAATAATGGTTCTTTATGTATGACTTTAGAAGTCAAAGAGTAAATTCTATTGCTTCTGAAATTGCTTTATGAGATCATGAATGATGGTATTTATATGAACAATAGTTACACCTATGTGCTTTCGTAGTTCTAACTCGTTGCAGTCTTGCAGATGTTTTTTCCTAGCTAACTTCTCAAAGTTTTACTAGTAATTTAAATGTTGGTTTTTTTGGGGTTTAATCTACTTGATTGGTTTTTGGGCATTGGTGGTGCTTATTCCGGGACTCTTATAATTTATGAATGTATGATTAAACCCTGGCCCAAGTTCAAGCTCAGGCAACCATCTTGTTGGCCTGGTACTTTGTTAATAATGAAAAGGCCACTTACGACCGATATGTCTAACCATGGACAATTGAATGTGAAAGCACTTGAAAAATCCCCAATTTCTGAGCTCTGCTTATTTATTTTTGGAATACTGATGTATATAGTCTTGCTGTAGCACACCTTGTATGTGAGTGTTTTCCTTGCCTTGGTTATCCATTTAAAAACAGCCTATTAGAAAAGGAACAGAAGGCCAATAAGGCAATATAGACGGCAATTCATTAAAATTGGTGGTTCTTATATTTGGAATCCGTGTAATTCTAGCTGGAAATAGTTTGCACGTAAACTCGTAAAGTGGTTCTGAAATGAACGCTTTAAAAGTTTTGTACCAACATTTTAAATTCATCACCTTTGTTTTATCTTCTGTTTTGGAGTAAAACTTACCATGCACATATCTCTTAGCACCTTTTTATCTATTTGCTGCAGGATGACAATATTATGTGGCATTAAGCATACGAGGAAGGTGTATATTATTTGTCTTGCAATATCTTGATCCTGGTAGAAAGATGCTTGATACAATATTACTTGATTTAAATTACACGTGGAATCATGATACAGGTATGGTTGCTCGGTATTTGGTAAGTCTGATTATTTTTACGTTTTTCATAGAACCTCATTTGTAATGCAATACTCCTGATTAATCCCTAGTCGGTACCCCACCGCCCGACTAGCGCCTAACGATTTTAACAACATTGGCCACAAGCTTGAAGCGCGCTTAAGGCGTGAGGCTCTGGAGGCAATCAGGAAAACGCCTCAGGCCTTTGAGGTGACGCCTCATGCACATCTAGGTCAAATTTGGTCAACATTGGTCAAGTTTGGGGTCTGTAAAAGGATAATACGTAGAAATAACCAAAGGGATGATGAGTTATCAACGATTTACATGGTAAAAAAAGCCAATATGTGAAAAAGTTAAGACAAATGCAACTTTTGGCTGTACACATGACTTCTTTTGTTGTACATAGAACAACGCCTCGCATACGTGAGGCTCTCGCCTCATGCCTCACGCATAGTGCCTCGGCTTTTCAGACTTAAATGCCTCGGAGCGCCTAACGCTTTTTTAAACCAAGGCCACAAGAGAGGGAATACGAGGGGAGGAATTGGATTGCATGAGTTGATGGTACTGGAAAACAAACGCTTCAAACTTCACGTTGAGGACAAGCCTTGCATTATGGTGCCTTTTGCAAGGGAGCACTACTCTTGGGTAGCCTTTGCCCATTGGATAGTGGGGAGGCACCTTACCACCAGGATCCTTAGGGTTTAGATTGATATAGTAATTAGAGTTAGCAGCTGGCCTAACTTTTTTAGAGATTAGAGTTTAGCAGTGGGGCTCAACCTGCTTTATTAATTGGGTTTAGAATTACTCATCATTTACTATAAATAGAGCATTTACCAAATTTTGTTGTGCGCATAAACTTTATTGATTAATATGGTTATCATTAGTTTATAGGTTTTCCAATATAGAATTATGTCAGGTGGTGAAGGCGAGGTGTAAGTCGGCCCATGTGGTGACGGCGATGTCAAGGGGTGGCTGGAGGAGAAATAACTCAAGGGACTAAAGGTGTCAATAAGTAGTAGTTCAGTTAATTAAGTTGGTCTTTTTTAATTAATTGTTTATGTTTATCTTAGTTTCTAGTTTTAAGGTAGGAACACTATGTGTTTTTATTGGTTATATTGTTCAATAAACATAACTGATAAATGTGCCTTAGCACTAAAAGTAATAATAGGAACACTGTCAGAAAAGGAAAACATAAAAGCCATATAAAGCAACATTTTTACTTTTATGTGGGTTGATCTTATACTTGAATGATCTTCAAAGTTGAAACATGGAAATCTTTGTAGTAATAGCAAGTGTTGTAGAAATCGCTAGGCGCTAGTCGGGCGGTGAGGGGCCGACTACTCGACTAGCGATTAATCGGGACTAATCAGATCGAAACTTTCATATATAATTTTCAGTTTTATATATAAAGACACATTTTCATATGTAATTTTAATAAAATGTTCACTTTTATATATATACACACATGTTTGGCCGGAATTTCCATGTTTAAGCAAGAATTTCCAAAGTTTTGCCAGAATTTTTTACGCCCGCCAGAATCTCGCCGGAATCACTGTTTTTTGGCCGATGAAGACCGCCTAGGGTCCGGCTAGGTCTGATTTTGACCGACTAGGTCCGACCACCGATTTGATGAAATCTCCAAGGTCCATCCCCGATTAGCGATTAGTCCCCGACTAGCGGCGACTTTTGCAACACTGATAATAGCTGCAAATAGTCTGAACATGGAGATATTCAGAAGGGAGTTTTGTTTAGGAGATTGTGGGCAGCAGTGAGGAATAAAGCTTGTTAAATAGCTTTTAAAACCCTATAATGTGAGTAATGGACAGAAATGACAAGTTTGGTAGCCGGATTGTGATTTAAAAGTTTCATATATTACGCTTTCAGAGTAGATGGTTATATGCTTCATTTGGTATCATTAGTAAAAGACTGGGAATTGTGAAATGAAACTTTAAAAGTGCCTTTATTTGGTATTGCCCTTGGTTAAGTATAACCGTTGATATTGTAAAGTTCTTATACTGTAATATCAAATCCATCACCTGTATTCAAGTAAAACTTACCATGCACGTAACTGTTGATTACTTGTAATCTATTTATTTATTAGAAAGGTGCTTGATTTGAGGTCCACATAGGGATCATGATATAGGCAAGATTGCTCAGGTACTATAATTACTTTTAAGTAGTTCACAAATTGTCTGTTAAATTATGTAATATTATTTACTTGATGCGATTACTTGTGTAAATCTTATTTGTTTGGTTTCCTGACAGAATTATGTCACACGTTTTACACTAAAACTTACTATGTTGCAAATTACAGTGCATTAGGCAAATGTTACATGAAAAGTTCATAATCTTTTTTCAGTTTAAAGTTGAAAAGTTCAGTATTATTGTTATTCATTTTGAAGTTCGTGTGCTAATTAAGACAATCTTATGCTATTTAGTATGCACGCCCCTTTTTTATAGCATTTGATCCATTTTTCTTTCATGCCTTTGAGGCCACAAAAAGTTGCAAATAGGAGCTCAGGCAAGCTCTCTGAAGATACGATTATGTTAGGGATGTAAACTAAAAAAACTAATATGTAGCTAATGGGTAGATTAGACTACAAAATCACTTCTAGCCTTTAGGTACCATGATAGCCATTGAAGATTAAAGCAAGCAGAGGTATTATTTAATGAATTCGAAGCCTTAAAGACCAAACTACCTTACCATGTGAAAAAAAATGTTAAGGTTGCACATGTTCAAGGTAATCGTATGATAGTTCACAATCCTTATTGCTCTTTGCGAGGCTGGATTACTAGTGGCACCCCTCTGTTGATTTCCATGTCTGTTAACTCGTAAGCCACGTAAAGTTTAAGTTGGCTAATGACTATAAAGCTCTATTATTCACAAACAAACACGTGGAGTAAAAGAAAGTTACATGCTAGAATCATTGCCGTCAGTTGTCATATATGATTAGTTCGATTGACATCTTTTGGTAATAATTTCATTTGGTTTGATCATTGATTAAAAATTTTTAGCCGGTCCAAAGATGTGATGTATATGAATTTCATTATTTCAACATTTTGATATGCTAAACTTTTCCTTACGTATGGTGTTCCTTAACTAAATATGTCATATGTGCAAGTACTCTTTATTTAGTTTTCCAGGATTTAGTAGTCAATTCTTTATCATGTGAACTGCACCCTGTACTTGAACATAGTTAGGTGAATGATAATTTAGGTACTCTGTATATCTTTATGACATTTTCCTCAGTTTGACAAATGTCTATGCAAACATCCCATTTTCTTGGCAGAGTCTTTTACATATGTTCTAATGTTCTCGAATCTTGTGTTGAGAAAGTTATTTTGTTCCCTTGTGTGTGATACTGCAATTCTAAATGGTGGTAGTGGTGATTTAAAGCTTTGTGATGGATTTCAACAATGGAGGTCTTTACAATTCAAAGTTCGAGATCCTACTGGCATTTGTGTGCCCAAGAGTAAAGTTCACAATGCAAAAAAGCATGTTCTTTTCGCTCACAAATACAATCAGGTATTTCTGTTAATTATCATAAGTAGCAGAAATGGTTTTTGAATTTCATATATTAAGTTGTATCTAAGATGCTTAGGTTGATCAATGCCAGATTGGATCATGTTTATTAAAGGGGGTATTCTAACCACACCCCATTACGTTACTAAATAAACCTCTCTTTTGATAGGTGTGTAACACATGGAATGACTGATGTGATAGGAGAGGAGTTTATGCTGTGAAAGTCCTCTTTTGGGGTACCAATAGTAGGACGATGAAGATCGTTTGATTTGTAACCAAAAGATTTTTAGGAAGACTCAAAGCAAAAGAGGCGATACGAATACGTTGATGTTGATGGTGGTTGATGTTGATGGTGGCATTGGGCTTGGGGTGGTCTGTTAGTGGAAGGGTCTGTGGTGGTGCTTTGGACTACCCTACGCAATCGCACATGTTTGGGTGGTGGTTTGAGTGTTTGACGGATCACCCCAACACATCCCACTTATTTTGATATACTAATGCACATCCCACTTATTTTGCTGTACATCTCCATTCTTCATATCCATCTCCTTCATATCTTGTTTATAACAAAAAAAAAAATGGTTCATTGTAAATACCCATATCCATGTTAGTTTGAAGTAAAAAAACCAACTGGAATAATAGCATTGACAAAAAGAATTACAAATTGTCTTGTTCATTTCCAGAATTCATCCATCGGGAGTCCATGCTCTCGAGCAACATCACTAAAACTCACATTTGTTGTACTGCCACAACAGTTGCTCGAGTATTGATAAGCGTCGTGTTGTTTCCCTAAATTTCTAATGTTTGAAAAGTACGATGGGTCCATAAGGATATCCATTTATATAACGTCACATGTCACGTAACAACTATACATTTGCCTAACAGCTGGGCCTCAGGGGGCTAAAAACTTTTGTGGTCTAATCCTCACATAGTAGAACTTTGTTTTAAATTTTGTGGTCTAAGTTGTTTATTTTGTAATTTTTTTCTTTATTGAGACAAGAATATGATATTAGAGTGTCTATTTGGATTGGTGTTAACATGATGATGTACATATTACAAGATGAAATATTAGCTTGAACAATGTAGCATTTGTTAAACAAATAAATGTCTTCAAATCGCCTTATATAGATTAGATAAGTGGGTATTGTATCTATGATAACCTGTGATATTATGTTTGTATAAAGCAAAAAAAACAAATGATGTGGTTAATAAAGAAAGTAAAATTTAAGACCAAGGTAAGCCTTAGCATTTACATGTGTGATAGAAGTGTACATAACAATAAGAGGATAAAAACTTAGTCAAACTCGTATGTATGTATTATAATGGGTCAAATAGGTATGTTTGCGGGTCAAAAGACAGTTAAATTAGTTGGTTACCCGCCTGTTGTATAGTCGTCGGGTGAAATAACCACCAAAATTAGTATACCTTATAAATACCAATGTAATTGAATCATTTATATCTTATCGAATGCATATTTATCTCTAAATTCTTATTCTATTCTAATCTCTTTCTAAAACCTAGCAAAGTTAAACTAGAATATGTGATTATCTTAAGTTCTTAATTAACCACATTAGGTTTCTAAATTCCAAATAAATTATGTAGCTACAAATCAAACTAAAAGACAAGAAAGAAAATATAAAGTTAACTGTGGCTGTGTAAAGAGTAATGAAATCGATAAACCTTTGAAAAAAACAAATATATACCATATATTTTTCTTTCGAGAATGCAGTTTTAGAAGAATAATAAAAGGATAAGTTGATGATAACTCATAGAAGTCATAAAACCCCCCACCACCCTTCTCTTACACGTATCACACTCTTCAACACGTGTACTCACACTAAATCTGCCACCTTCTCCTCTTCAACCTTATAACCAAAACCTCGTGCACCAACTGATGGAAACAAAAACAATAATCACACGTAAACAAGCAAAAACACACACAACTGCAGATCGATTCAAACGTACGTCAATCTGTTAACTTAACAATGGCAGCTATGCATTTCACAAGAACTGCAATCCTCAACATCTCCAAAACACACATCATCCCACGTTTCACTTCTCTCTCTTTGTCTCATAAAACCTCTAGGGTTTGCTTCACATCTGCCTCCAAACACTCACAGGTGTATATATATATATATATATACACACACACATAATTCAATTCGATCATACATGCCTATCAACATTATTTACTAGTATTTAGTGTGTCTTTTGGTTAAATTATTCGTTTTAATTAACATCGTGTTTGATATGTTTTTTAGGGGAAACATGCAAGTGAGGAGACGAATAACGCGTACAACGGAGACGAAGCGATCCGATACTCGTCGAAATCGTCTGAGAACGCTAGAAATAAGATGGAGGAAGGTAAAGACAGGATGAAAGAAGGTGTTGGAGAGATGAAGGATGTATCTAAAGATAGTATGAAGGAAGCAAACGAAAATATGAAGGCAAAAGCTACAGAAATGAAAGATCGAGCCTCCGACCGAGCCGGTGAGGTTAAGGACAAGGCGAACGACGCCGCGGCTCGAGCCGCGGACCGGGCGGGTGAGATGGCGGACCGGGCGAAGGAAACGGGTCGGGACATGAAGGAAAGTGCTCAGGAGACCGCGGAGGAAGGGCGGAGCAAGGCGGCGGAGATGGCGAAAGCGGCGAAGGATAAGACGATGGACGCCGCCGGTGCGGTGGCGGAGAAGACGAAACAGACGGTTTCGGGGGCGTGGGACGCCGCGAAAGAGACGTCGCAGAAGATAAAGGAGAAGGTCGTTGGGACGACGTCGGATGAATCATCCGACGACGATTGGGGGGATGATCGGGTCGGGAAACCGAAACCGAAACCGAAACCGAAGAAGGTGGTGGACGAAGATGTGGCGAATTTGAGGAGGAAGGTTGGGAACCTTGATCATGAGAAGAAGGATTATTAGTAGTTAGTGTTATCATGTGTTTGGTGATTAATATCATGGTTGTTTCTCCCCATTTTGTTTATGGGTTGTTTTATTACTATTGACACTGTTCACGTTGGTACGTACTATATACATGTGTGACAATCATATGTTATACTTCTCGCAAAGTGTAGCATTGTCATGGATAATTTAGAACTTGTAACATGTACACAGTCAGAACTGTTATAATACGGGCCGAATTATCCGCTAATCAACGGACACATTACCTGAATAATTTATTAAATGAACTCGATCTTCATGTCCACGTGTTATAATGGATTCATAATCGCATATCTTTTTATACGGATTAATTATTAGCCTTATCATTTAAAACGTATTAGAATCCGCCGGGTAGATTTATCGTTAGCGTATTTTTTTTACGTACGATCCTGCTTTGGAGAGATGTCATCTTAATCGGATCTATCTATATATGTTTTCCAGTCGGAACCACACCCCCAACCCTCATACAAGGAAACTCATTGTTTTTCAGCCGGTATCACACCCGCAAACCACACAGAAGAAAACTCATTGTTTCCTAGCACACAAGTTTTCATGCAATTTAAAATATAAGTATAAGTTTTCATAATTTAAAAATATAAGTATTTATAATAATTTTTAATTACTAAAATAACTTTGATACAAAATTTTGAACACAAAAACTAAAAGGTTCACGTAGATAAGATTTTACTATTATATAGATAGTGATATTCTTTTTTTTTTCTTAACAAATATATTCTGTAAGAGTGAATAAACATTGAAGAATGGATGAATTGTTTGAAGCAACAAGATCAGTGTTTTCTTTTTATATATTTCAATTCTTAATTGCGTTGCACTAGATTAATTTAGTTCTGTTCTAGACTATACCTTAAATACTCATATTGGATGCGACAAAAAAACTTTCCCAATAACAATATACTCTTTGAAAAGTTTATCACGTATCACTTGTGTCGGTTTCAGAAAGGAATAGATCCAACCCGTTCTTCTACACATTACTAGGGAAAAGATTTTTACCATATACACCATTGTGACGGTAAAACCGTGAAACACAACTTACGCTAGATAAATGACTTACAAAAAATGTAAAGGCTGAAAAAAGGGAGCTATCTAATGAAATCAAGTGAAACACTGCTTACACTAGATAAATAAACTACAAAAAATGTAAAGACCGACATGAAACCGTACGGTTTTATTAGCACTGTATTATCTAATGAAATCAAGTGAAACACAACTTACACTAAATAAATTACCTACAAAAAATGTAAAGGCCAAAAAAAAAAGAAGCTATCTAATGAAATCAAGTGAAACACAACTTACACTAGATAAATAAACTACGGAAAATATAAAGACCGACAAAAAGAAGCTAAATTCACATGTGAAATCTTAGAAGGATTAAGACACTCACTATTGTGTTGCCTCCTTGAAGGCTCTCATGTCATACTTAGAAGCTTCTAAGTGGGTTTGAAACATAATTGTACAATTACTAGAATTTAAGCTAGATTTGTAATTGGCATGCAATAGTCAGAAATCACTCATACGGTGACTAACAACAACACAACGTCTAGGTTTATTTTGCTAAGATAGGGGTTTGTGCTCAATGTTTTATGATAAATCATATTATAAACGTTAAACATTTATTGCTAATTAAATATAACCAGGTTAGACATGATTTTCGTGAAGAAACAATTTTTATTTGCAAAAAAAAAAACAATTCTTAACAAAATTCAGATTTTGATAAGAAAGAAATATATTGATTAATAAATTTGCCAAACATGATTTTAAATATCTCAATTGGTTAAAAATAGTTCTTTTTGTTGAAAGAAAAAGTAGTTCTAGTAGACGTTTTCAAAGTGCCTATTTGAGTATCTTTCAAAAGCAGAGTGATATTCAAAAAATAGTTTTCATTAAATATGAATTTAGCTTTGCAAACACCACTATATTAGAATAAGTGATTTCAGCTCACGTTGTTACAACAACAGGATCTGTGGCGCAATGGTAGCGCGTCTGACTCCAGATCAGAAGGTTGCGTGTTCGATTCACGTCAGGTTCAAATCATGTTGATCCTATGATTTTTAGGCAACCTTTATTCCCACCGTATTCACATACTCTTACAATCACCATCTCAAAGCTCACTGATTTGAATAAGTTCAACTTCTACATGATTCCATCGAAGAGTTCCTAAAGCGCAATCGGATTTGTGCAACAAGCAGATTGACTGTTTATTGGGCGCGGATAATGCCCTCCAACAGTTTGATCAAATGTCTGCTTGCTTATGTCGAGTTGATTAACTCGTTTGTCTTTATTTTCCATAAAAACACGCGGTTAAGCTTAGTCTTGTTACTCATAGGTCATAGCTGTGGTCAAGTCCTTTGGTGATCGAGTTGTGTTCGTCGAGCTCATGTTCGACTGTGAGCTCCTTATTTGTTGCCATGCTTATTCATACTTCATGCTATAACTAAACTACAGCACACATTAAGTGCACTATAACTTTACTCTTATCAAAGCATTCAGGTTGTAATAGTTATGGCATTCAAGTGTTTTAAAGTTGTTTTGTTATATGTTGTTTTTAGCTATATCATGGTGTATATCAAAATGAAGTGTTCTAGCTTTTTAAGCTAAAAGATATGCATGCTCACATATGTAAAAAAAATAATTCAAACACTCTCTATTTTCTTTTAGTTTTTAAAATAAATAAATCAGTATTTTATTTTTAAAAGGATTTTGATTCAGTTTATCTCTTGATATATTACTAATCGTTTCAAGATATGGCACAGGCTTGTGGTTCAAACAATATGTTTGTCGCTAAGTGAGCTGCAGCCTGCGATTGTGACCATGTGTTTCTCCTAGTCAAAACCATTGGTGTTTACAGTTTACCATTGTATGTATAAGACCATTGAATAATTTTTCAGTTTGCTACATATAATTACAAATTAGTATAAAGTTAAATGCATATATTAAGGCAGTTTAACCTTTATTAAATTTTATTTTCGACGGCAACTTTTTATTAGTTAAACCTTTGTCATCATCAGAAGATTTATCACAAAGATTATAATTTCAAATGTTTAAGTTTGTAAAGCAAGAAGAATAGAATATTACATTTAAAAAAAAACAAAAAACCTTATTCCTATCTTGTGTAGTTGTCATGCTTTCATTCAGTTCTTTTCTTCTTTTTTATGTTAAGGTTCAGCTTCTGTTTTTCGCTTTTAATTCATTTCGGAGAGTTTATAATTTTTTTAATCAATTATTGGTATCTATATATGATAAAAGAAATATGATATATAATTATCAAGTTTCAACCAACTATAATTTTGTAAATAATTAAAGTTCATACCTGTTAAAGTTTTGTAAATAACAACTAAATGTATTCACTAAATTGTAAAAGAAAATTAAAGTTTGAATGCGACTTGACCCGTTTTTATCTCAACTTAAACTTTCAATTTTGGATCAATTTTGTCACACACTTGTACTTCAGCGTTATGTATGAAGACTATATCATATATGTTTAGATAAATCCCAAACCAAAGCCTAAAGAGGTATTCCGATGCTTCTTTTCCCTTTTAGTTACAGCAAGAAAAGCATCAGCTAGAACCTCTTTATATATACACCACCATTGTCCAATCAATTAATTTTCATCATATATCTTCCACAAATTATTAGGGTGAGTGGCTAAAATGGCTTATGAGAATGAAGATGGTGAGATTGAACAACATCTAGTAGCAAAAATCACTCATGCCATTAATCATCTAGGCGATCAGCAGAATCTAGTGAGCAAACTATACTCACCCAAAGATGATTTCACAAGTTTACTAAACATTCTGCAAATAAAAGAAAACCCAAATTTTAAGGGTAATTGGCATAGTGTAAGAAGGAGCAATCTTTACTCCCTCAACAATCTTGTGACCGAATGGCAGATTATCACCAAGAATCAAAGCGCGCTATCCACGAAAGAAGTCTGCAAACCCTCTGACAATATCAAGAAACGCTTGGGGAAGATGAAGAAAGAAGTGAGTGGTGAAGATGGTGAGATTGAACAACATCTAGTAGCAAAAATCACTCATGCCATTGATCATCTAGACGAGCAGCAGAATCTAGGTACCAAACTATACTCACCCATAGATGAATTCAAAAGTTTACTAAACAAACTGCAAAGAAAAGAAAACCCAAAATTTAAGGGTCATTGGCATAGTGTAAGAAGGAACAATCTCAACTCCCTCAACAATCTTGTGACCGAATGGCAGATTATCACCAAGACTCAAAGCGCGCTATCAGCAAAAGAAGTCTGCAAACCCTATGACGATATCAAGAAACGCTTGGAGGAGATGAAGAAAGAAGTCAGTGGTGAAGAGTCCAGTTCAAGAGGTACTGAACATGGTGATCAGTATCATACTCAACCAAATCATCCGGTTTTCGAAAGAAACAAAGACGATCAACTTTATCGATCGAGTTCAAGGCATGCACCGAGGAAAGTTCATGGGCTCGAACACAAGGTGTTAGCGATAGTGAGGGAGCTTGTATTGCGAAACGTTAACGCTCCGTTTAAGGTGTTTGGAGTTGTGGGTGCTGCAGGAATGGGGAAAACAACTCTTTGTCAAGCGTTTTTCGGTGAGGATTTAGTGAAGAAACATTACTCTCCGAAGATATGGGTATGTTTATCAAAGCAACCTAGAGGCAAAAGTGACTACAAACAAGATATTGTTGTTAGAATCTTGGAGTCTTTGGGGATAGACGATGAAGTGATCGAAACTGCAGGAAGTGATCATCACTATGGACTCAAAAGACTGATTCTTCTTCTCCGACGACAACTCATCGGCAAAAGGTACTTAATTGTTCTTGATGATGCATGGAATGATGACGAAAAAGATGTTGAATTCTTCTCAAAATTGAACAAAAACGATCACTTGGACGTTAAATACGATGAGTTGTCGTATGCTTTTCCAAAAGGGTACGGTGGAACAGTCATTTCGTCGAGCACTTCAGAGGCATTGCTCAAGAAAATGCTGGGGAAAGACGTTGGTTTGCAGCAATTGGACCCACAACCCGATGCGATCATCTACGAGATCTTCAAAGATACGGTGATCGGATACGATGAAGATGAGAGGGAGTTTCCACAGTATTTGGAGGATCTGAAAGGTGAGTGGCTGAAGAAGTGTGATGGGGTTCCGTTAGCGGCGAAATTGCTGGCGAAAATTGCTCGACAACAGCTGAAGATTAAGCCGAAGCCTCAACCGCCGCCGCACGCCTCCGCCGCCGCCGCCGCCGGAGGTCATGATGTTAAATTAGCTCCGGCAAGTGGTGTTGAACGGCTTATTGGTGGTGATGGTGGTGGTGGTGGTGGTGGTGATGGTGGTCATGAGGGTGGTGTGGTTCCGAAGTTGAAGCATGAGGATGATTTGGCTCTGGTCGATTAGATGGGGTAAACGGCCGGCGAGAAGTGAACGGAAAATCAAAGCTCCGGTGAAGGCGTTGTTTTCAGTTTGTGACTCTGTGTTTTCTAAGTGATGAAAGAAATAAAATTCTAATGTTGTTTTGATATTTACTCGAAATAAAGATGATTATAGTATAAGTTTAATTTTAGAGTCAAGTATATATTTTGTCTTTTAGTTATATCTCATTTTTAAACTTTAATAATTACACAAAAAGTATTTTATTTAAAATTTATCACGGTTTATATCATTTCTACTAACAAAAGTTAATTTTTTTAGTTAACTTTTTATAAAGAAAATTTTATCATTACCTTTGAATGATGAAATCTGTAATTTTCATTAATTTTTTTTATTTTTTTCCTTTTTGTTTTTAGTTTATATACATTACTTCTCTTTTATTTTTTCTCTTTTTTCTAACCACTTTTATTTTTATAAACTTATTTTCTTAATGATCATTTTGCCCTTAACCTTTAGAGTAAATTACTATTTTGGCTCTTCGAGTTAGGATCATTTAACACTATTAGCTCAAAAAATATTTTTTTAACATATGGGTTGCATGTTGTAACAAATTTGGTATCTAGTATTAACTCTGTTAGTTTATTCTATTAAGTCTAAAGGTATTTTCGTTCATTTACAAAGTAACTATTTATGTGATTACTCAAATTACAAAGTAAATTACAAAGTAACTATTTATGTGATTACTCAAATTTACAAAAACAACCCTCACTATATTCCTTTTTTTCTATCATTTAATTTCAATATTTTAAAATGTGTTTTAATATCATTTTTGTAAGTTTTTTATTTGTACTTTGGTTTTTTTTGTTATTTGAGTATTCTTTTTATTTTAATAATTATTATTTAATTAATCACCATGTAAATGTAAATATAAATATAAATACGTCCTTTATAAAGCTTTTGTTTTTTAATAAACGACATTCTAAAGTAATATGTTTTTTCAAAAAAAATCTAAATCTTTTGCTTCAATACAAAAAAGAAAATTTTGTTTTTGTTTTTTTCACGATTCTTATGTTTATCATTGATAAAACATGTTATAAATATAAAAATAATTATGTCTTAACTAAAGTTTTTGAATTTTTTTAAATGAGTTTCCAAAATCATTTGTTTTTCAAACTTTTTTTATGTCGTTTGTCCTTTTTAAAATCTACTGTTTCATTAATAACAAGTTAGAAATATTCTTTTTGATACACATCATCAACAAACACATCATCAGTGATAGGACCATATAAAAATGCACCCTTTACGTCCATTTGATACACCTTGAACTTCATGAATGAAGCATATGTCAGGAAAACTCGAATAGATTCAAGTCTTGCCACTGGTGCAAACACCTCATCATAATCTATACCTTCCTCTTGTGTGTATCCTTGTGCAACAAGTCTTGCTTTATTCCTTATTACTATCCCACGATCATCAGTCTTGTTTCTGAACAACCATTTCGTGCCT
>BJCM01000293.1:0-11577 GCA_018326385.1 Flaveria bidentis | reverse complement strand
AAATTGGATAGTGTTTGATTGTTTGAAGAATGTGTGCAAGTTTGTGTATGTTGGTAGTTTGTGCAAGTTGGTATAACCATTTAGTTAAGAATTTTGTTTGATTGTTTGAAGTTGGTATAACCATTTAATTGAATAAGTTATGTTTATTAAAGTTTCTCATAGTCCTAGTTTTTAAGAACTTTTCTTCTTGTATATTTGTATTATTTGAAGAAAATGGCTTAAAAAAGGATTAGGATTAACTGAAAGCAAGATGGGGTTGAAAAAACTTTTCTAGAAACATGTGTCCATGAATTGACTCTTCATGGACGTGAGGGAAACAGTCTTAAGAAACTTTCTTGGAAGAATGTAGCAGAAAAATTGAAAATAGAACATAATTTTATATCGGATCACAGACAAATGAAGAATGGTTACAACTATCTTAAAGCTAAATTTGCCGTTTGGACAAAGCTAAAAAAACAAAACCGGCAATATTTATGATCCCGTAACAAACAAATTTAATTTGTCGGAAGAAGAATGGCAGTTAGAGATGAAGGTATTGCATTAATATTTTTAAATAATAGTAATTTTTATTATATTTCAATAATCTTATATAAAATTTTCTCACACAGTCAAACAAATATGTAGAGGCTTTGAGAAGTGTTCCCCTTTGTTACCCCGAGCTATGTACTCAATTATTTGAGGGTTCTACTTCCACTGGGTTCGATAGTTGGGGGCCATCATCAACACTTCCCCGTCCTTCTGATGAAGTGTTTGATCAAAATTTAGATGGCCTTGATGAAATCGATTGCAGTCAACTGGAAGTATCTGTTAGTGAAGAGTCATCTGGTCATTCTAAAAATAAAAGGAAAACCCCGACTACCGGTGTTAGTGAAGAGTAAACAATTCCAAATAAAGCTAAAAAGGAGAAACGAAAAGACAAGGAATCAATAAACTCAAAGTTAATAGAGGTTGGGGAGCAAATCTCTTAGGTTGCAAAGATGTTAATTGAAAAAAAATAATTTGTCTAATGATATGGATGCATGTATGGACAATTTGGAGAGTTTAGGATGGGGAATGTTTGATGAAAAATATCAAATGACACTTTTGCTTTTTGGTGAGATTGCAAACACAATAAAAGTTTGGTTGCGACTACAGCCGTCGACATCTGAGATTTGGGTCAAAAAAGCTAGAGCAAAATATGGACTATTTTAATGTTTTATTTTTTGGGTGTTATGATTAGACTTCTAGCTAATATGTTTATGGGTGTTTTTGGAATTGACGTATGTAGGTTATTTTGCATGGATAACTTTTTATTGTATGATGGATGTAATGAGTGATATGTTTATGGATGTTTTTATTTATTTTGGTTTGTTTGATAATATATGTTAATAGATGTCATGAATGATTAGTGATGTGTTTATGGATGTTAATAGGTAGCATATGGATTCGGAAGACGAGATTATCTTTTTCATTTTACTTTGTTGGCAATGGTTACGTTTAGCCGCGGGAAGAATTGAAAGGGTAAGAGACCTGAATTCAGTATTGTCTGGTCATGCATATACGCAAGAGTTGTTACATGGATCTTCTACACAATGCCATGAGATGATGTGTCTTTCACGTGAAGCATATGTACTATTGTGTAATCATTTTCAACAAAAAAATTGGTTGCAAAGTAGTAGGTTGATAACCTTTCAAGAGAAGTTGGCAATGTTTTTAATCATCATAGGACATAATGAATGATTTGGGCGGTAAAATGAAGATTTCAACACTCAATAGAAACGATTCATAGATGTTTTCATGAGGTCCTAAATGAAATGATAAATTTTGCAAGAGAAATTATTGTTCCAACAACTTCTAACGCAGTCACAAATACTTCAGAAAGGCACAAAAAGTTAAAACAAATATTTCCAGGAGCAATAGGTGTGTTAGATGGAACTCTTATACATGTCGTTGTACCGGCCGATCAACAAACTCGTTATAGAGGAAGAGGAAAAGGTGAATGCTACCAAAATGTGTTAGGAATTTGTGATTTTGATATGATATTCACGTTCGTATGGGCTAGATGGGAGGGCATTGCATATGATTCTCGAGTTGTGAAAGATGTTGCGTTTAACCCAACTTCTGGCTTTCCTTTTCCCCCACCAGGTTGTAAATAATTCTTTAAAATGTTTTATTAATTACATTATTTGTTTTTATTTATTATATTCGTTATTAACGTTACAGATAAGTATTACCTTTGCAATGTTGCGTACACCAACACTCATGGATTTATGACTCCATACCGTAATACGAGGTATTGGTTAGCTGAATTTCGACGACAACGTGCATTAACTAAGGAAGAAAAATTCAATCATGCTCACGCACATCTCAGAATTGTTATTGAGCGCGCATATGGTGTGTTGAAGGCAAGATTTCCAATGTTAAAACAAATGGCTCCATTTTCTTTTAAAATTCAAAGAGACATAGTTATTGCTTGTTTTGCCATCCATAATTTTATACGAAAATGCAACATTCATGATCAGTTATTTTTTTCATACGAAAAGAACACAATGTTTGCAGAACCACAAGATGGTAATAGTGATGGCCAGTTATTTCACGATATAGAATGGGGTTCACAAAGCATTCATTATATGAATAATTTGTGTGACGCAATAGCTACCCATTTAGTTTCAAGTAATTAAAATTTGAATTTTAGTATGTTGTATTTGGATTTTAATATGTTGTATTTGGATTTTAACATGTTGTATTTGGAATAATTTTTATGATGTTTTGTATTTTTTTATAAATATTTATCATGCAGTGTATTCATTCATATATATAACGAAACAAATGCATTTTATTAAATACAAAATAGTTTAGAGGGTTAAAATAGTCATTCTGCATATAATGGTTCAGATGCAACCAAACAACCACGTATTGGTTCAGCACTTAACCATTCAGACCTCTTAATCATTCAGAGCTCTTAATCATTCAGCACTTAATGATTTAGATACAACCAAACAACCCCTAAGTTGGAGTTCGAAGACAAATCTTGGTCATGCCTTAGGCACTCTAAGAACAATTGATTTTAGCATCAACCATGTTGTATAACATTTAGTAAATGCCATTTTTTAAATCGACTCCAATGGCACTCAAAATCTATCCATATTATGGCCCTTTATAAAGAAAATACATCTAAACCAAGTATTCACCTCCCACATATTCTAAAAACTACCTTTAAAGCCCCCAATCATATGCAGATCCTTTTGAACTACCTATTAAACGTGTTGTGTTGCACACTCTCTTGACAACATTTCACGCTTGTCCTAGGTTTGGATCTTGTCATGTCATCATTATAATCACATAGATTATGGATAGATATGTGCAAGCTCCAAGGGCGAGTGGTCTTTGGTTTTTTTCTTGGTTTCTTCATTAAAGTCTTTAACCCTCCTAATTTACTTGACTCACATATACTCTAGAACCTGGAATTTATAGTTTTAGAGCATTCATATCCCATTTTTCATCATCGTCTCTATAATTAAAATAAAATCACTACTTTTCTCTCTACTTGTTAATCAAATAATATTTTTTATCATTATATTTTCTCTCGACTCCATTCCTAATCACTAAAAAATATTAACAGTTTTATGTTGATAAACAATCTTTACCTCAAGTATGGGGTTGAACAATATATATTCTTTATCATCTAGTCACAACCATCTCCTATAATATAAAACAAAACTTACATAAATTTGAAGAATGAGATATGAATACGCTTACGCTCTACAACGCTTGTATTGACTCCCCCTCTCAAGACTATATTGATTTCTACACAAACTACATGCAATTGTTTTTTATTTGCTATTTTTACAATGGTAAGTTGTCTTTTACTTCTAGTTACATGAGTATTGACAACTTCCTTGATACCATTCTATTTGAACATTGTTTTCCAATGTAAAATGGTTCTCCTACTACATCTTTGTTTTGTTTTCTTTTCTTCTTTAGCTCCTTCACCATGCTTTATAAAAAGACTCATTTTCTAGATCACTTAAACTTTCAAATCATTTAGATCAAATCGAGCATCATCATCATAATCTTCACTTTGATTTTCATAAGGATTTTCACCAATATCCATGTCAACAACTGATCTAAATTCCTCCATGTCTACCTTCACAACCTCAATCATATTCCCCTCACCAACCATGAAATCAAATCTTCATTTTTTTCTCCAAATACATTGCCCTCGGTAGCTTCTAAATTAGCATGATCGTAATGAACCATATGTTCCTCATTTGCATGGTCATGAACCATGCGTGCGTCAAACCCTTCCCCAATCATATTATGATCATTTTGCATTATCTCATACTCGTGTAGGGTTAGTTGTTTCCTATATACTTTAGTAATTTATTTAAAAACAACTTCTTTTATTTTAAGTTTTAGGCTTACTTAGTTCCTTAACTACATGTTTACTAATATTAGGTATAAGCATCAAATTGTGTGCTCCCTCACTCTATGTATATCTCAATAAGTTTATAATTGTCAACATACTGCAACAAATTAAGCAAATCCTTATACTTTCCTAAAGATCTTGAACTAAATTCCATATCTTGCCTAGAAAGCCTAATATTGTAATATCACATCCTTTTATGGATAATCAAAATCATAACATTTACCTCATGCACGAGTGAACTTGTCCTTTACAACCATATAAACATGCTTAGTGTATCCTTCGTATATTGTCTACATGGTTTTATGGTACGACAAAATTGGATGTTGTTAATGGCAATATTGTAATTGGAAAGAAACATAATCACAAGTATTAAAAAGTCAATTTAAACTAATGAACTAAAAGAACTATATGGGTCAAACCATATGAACTGAAAACAAAATTATGTGTTTTGTTATTTAGAAAATTCAAGATAGAATTTGTCAGGTGGGTTTGCTAGACCGTTTAAAGGATGGTCAATACACTTAGTCTCATAATGAGGAGAAACTTAACGGTTCAAATAGGGAACTAAGACTTATATTATGATACTATGAACACAAGTAAATAAGAGATAGAAACATAAGAACACAACAACACAGTAAAGGTTTTCAAGATTGTAGTATATTGATTCTCAAGTTCTTTTACAAATGTTATAAAGAAATAAATTGAGTTTCCCCATGACACTCATTTCAAATCTATTCTTCATTAGCCTTACAAAGTCTTCGCAGAGCTTTAGATTAGTTGAACCAAAAATAATGTCATCTATATATACTTGAACTAGCATTAAGTCATTCCTTATTCCTTTGATGAAGATAGTTCCATCTATAATACTCCTTTTGTAGCCATGCTAATAGAGATACTAATATAAAGTCTCATACCATTTTCTTGGAGCTTGATGCAACCCATAAAGAGCTTTATCAAGTTTGCAGACATAATCGGGATGATCAGGATCTGCAATGCTAGGTGGTGGTTTGACATACACCTCTTCATCAATCACCCCATATAGAAAAACACACTTGACATCAAGCAAGTTCTTCTGCAATGCCAGGTGGTGGTTTGACATACACCTCTTCATCAATCACCCCATATAGAAAAACACACTTGATATCAAGCTAGTAGAACTTGAAATCCTTGGATGCAACAAAAGTTAGGAATATCCTGACAGCTTCAGGTCTTGCTACAAGAGCAAAGACAATTGTGTAATTAATTCCTTCTCCTTGTGTGTATCATTGGATAACTATTCTAGCCTTATTTTTTTTATGAAAATACCTCTATCATCCTTCTTGTTTCTAAGCACCCACTTGGTTCATAAGGTAGTCTTCCCTTGAGGAAGAGGACATAGGTTCCAAACCTTTTGCCTTTTGAATTCAAGCAGCTCCTTCTGCATAGCTTCAACCCAACTTCCATATTTTAAAGCTTCATCAACTTTTTTTTGGTTCTATATGGGACAAGAAACAAGATTGGAGACAAACATTTGCATCATGGGTTTGTTCTCTTGTCCTTACCCTTATGTCAACATTTCCTATGATGTCTGTGGTGGGGTGAGACTTATGGATCCTGAGTTGAGGGACCATATTAAGTTGCTTGGAGAGATCTAAAATAGAGAAATTTAGATCATGCATTAAAGTATCTCCCACCACATCAGCACACTTATCAATAAAAACTTTATCCAGTGAGTGTGTGACATCATTGATGTTGTCTTCCGTGGTGTGATTTTTAGCATAAACAAATTCTTGATCATCGTCACCACCACCATTTCCTTCCACATTTGAAGCTCATTCATTTGAGTGTTGTGCCTCTGATCTAGAATTTGTTGGCACATCAGATGTATTAGCTGAATTTGACATGGTTGTGCTGATAGGAACTCCATTTGCAGAGTTAGTTATCATTGGAGCTGAAGTAGTTTGTGTTAAAGGTCTTTTCAGCTCAAATCTTAGGTCAGGATCTCTTGTTGATAAGATATTTGCGGATCCTAAAACATTCTCACAAGATTTGTTAAAACAGCTGGTAACTAAATCAAGATCAAATAGCCAATCAGGAACAAAATCTTTCACACTATGAGTGTGCTCATTAAAAGTCATATTAGCTGACTTCTTAACTACTCTAGTTCTAAGATTTATACTCTATAAGCCTTAGTTTGAGAATAGTATCCAATAAAGTGCTCATCATTTAATTTCTCATCAAATTTTGCGATTTGATCTTTGGGATTCAAGATGGGGCAAGGACATCTAAATTTTGACTTGAGAAAACCAATGAAAGGTTTTCTCTTGTGCCAAAGTTCATAAAGAGCCTTACCATGAGTCTTGACTACTAAAACTCTATTTTGTACATAGAAACCAGTGTGTAGTGCCTCTGCCCAGAAAGTGGTGGGTAGTTTAGAGTCAGACAACATAGTTCTTGCAGCTTCAATTAGTGTCCTGTTTCTCTTCTCAACAACACCATTTTGCTAAAGAGTCCTAGGAACACTATATTATCTTGAAATACCTTTTTCATCATAAAATGTATCAAGAATTTAGTTCTTAAATTTAGTTCCTTGATCACATCTTATGATCTTGACCTTGTGATCATATTGATTCTTAATCTTTAAGTTGAAATTTTTTAAGATCTCAAGATTCTCATCCTTAGTTCTAAGAAAGAAGACCCAAGTGAACCTTGTAATATCATCAGTGATCACTAAACAATATGAGGTTCTTCCTAGACTCATTACACTGGTAGGGCTAAAGAGATCCATATGTAATAAGTGTAAGGGAGTAGTGATAGAGTTTCTTTCCTTTGTCTTTTGAGATACATTGTGTTGCTTCCCTTTGAGGCATGCAATACAATAGTAATCAGTTATAAACTCTTTCTTTGGAATTCTAGTTACCAAGTCATTCTTAATCAATTTATTCATCTTTTTAAAGTTCACATGGAACATTCTCTAATGCTAGAGGAAAGACTTATCACTATTTGCTATAGATAGAAAGCATGAAACTTCTCCTGAAGGAGATGTTTTTTGCAAGTCCATCTTGTACATGTTCCCTTTCTTGGGGCTCTAAGCCAAATATGCTCTTGAGGAATGACCACCTCAGGCTTGAGAACAATGCACTCAAACTTAGTGAAAAGCATGTTATGTCTATGATCATAAAATTGAGATACACTCAACAGATTGTATCTAAGCTCCTTAAGAAAGTTTACCTTTTCAATGTTGAGCTTACCATTTGTGACTATGCCCCTTTTCAATGTTGAGCTTACCATTTGTGACTATGCCCCTTTTCAATGTTGAGCTTACCATTTCTCAAAATTTTAGAGTAGAAAACCATTGCTTGTCATGTGCATAGAACAACCACTGTTAATGATCCATACATTCCTGTTTGTCTTGAGCTGTTCCTGCATAAAAGAGATTGCTAGTTATATTTGGAACCCAAACCTTGTTAGTCTTGGGCTTATCAAAATAAGTTGAAGATAATGCAACAGTAATTGATCCTATTGTCAGATTTGGAGGATCATTTACTTATGTTGATGATGAACTTTCAGTCACATGGTCTTTCTTTGTCTTCCACGCCACCTTTGGAAGCTTAGACTTGACTTTTAATACTTCTGAAGTTTTTACAACTTCAGAAGTTTTGGAGACTGGACCTTCGGAAGATCTTGCTAACATTACAGCAGGATTTAGTACTTTGGAAGTATTCCTTTCTTTCGAGATCAACTTTTCATCCGAAGGCAATTGGAGCTTCCAAAAGAAAAAGATTTTCCTTCTGAAGCTTGCTTATTCTTTATCTTCTCAGAATATTCTTTCTTGGTCAAATGGACAATACTTTTTGGATTGTAAAGGCAATCTTTTGCAAGATGAGAAGTACTACCACACATAACACAATTTATTTTCTTCCTTCTAAGAGTCTTCCTTTGAGAACAAAGCTGAACTTGATCATTTTCCTTCTCCATCTTCATTTTTGCAAATGATATGGCAATTCTTTTAGGATGAGAATTACCTTTGGAGCTAGATGGTCCAGTTTGTGTAACAGTGATACACAACTGATTAGCCTTCTTCATGATTTTAGGATGATTTGAACAAGAACTAGAACTTTTAATACTAGAGTTCAAGTTTGAGTCTTCAGTCTTAACCACCTCAAAACCTACAGAAATGAAAACTTGTTTTGTCATAGAGTTAAAAGTGCCTTAATCTCTCGAGCCTTCTTGGACTTTCTTTTGATCTTTCTGATCAAGTTCTTCCTCCTAAACTTGGTTATCCCAACTCTTTTTCTCTCCTTAGGAGAGTAGTGACCCTTCTTAGGATGCTTTTGTCACTCTTCTTAGAGTCATCCTTTATTATCTCCTCTTCATCCTCTTTACTCATAGGGTATATGAAAGAAAGCTCACCTTCACAAGTTCCACACCTAGGAGATCTTAGAGACAGAATTCTGTGTGGAAGAGCTATCTCAGTAGATCCCAGTACCTGCTTATTCTGATAACAAACTTTTGCATGCAAGGATGAGGAAATTATGTTCTTGAAGATCTCTTATTCAAGAACATATTTTTCTGCCTTATCTTTGCTAATCACAAGCTTATCTTGCCATTCAGTTAATTTTGTGATAAGATCTTTTATTTGAGTCCTATAGTTGGTGTGCTCATGTTTAAGAGTTGAAATGGTTTTCTCTAAATCTTCTATTCTAAGTTTGTAATCATTTTCAACTCTTTTAAAATTAGATTTTAAGATATTTAAAAACTCAAGATTAGATCAACCATTAGTGCTTGATTTGGAGATGCATCTTCCACCTGAAAGCTCCAGTCAAAGCCTCCTTCTTCAACAACAACAACAACTTATTATTTTGGCTTCTCATTCTGGTTGGTTTTGTCGATGTAGTTTGGTCTGGTTTGTGCTTGGCCAGTATTTTTCCTTGGTTCCATGCACTCCCTAGTAAAGTACCCTATTTGGTTATAGTTGTAAAATTTCACCTTGCTCTTGTCCAGCCTAAACTTTCCACTAGCTGCATGTCACACCCGGACCGACAGCAGAATCATGGGGGCGGACGAATGTGAAACGATTGTTCATACATGGAACTAAATAATTTGAAATAATTTTAAATATTATTTTCATTGAATATTACAAGACAATTAAATCATTACAATATAAACAACAACATAAGATTTTCAATTAAACTAAGTCCAAGTCCTATATGAGCATGAAAAGATACTCAAGTATCAAACCTGAAACATGTTGAAAATAAAGGGTCAACTTTGAAAGTTGATGAGTTTCCATGGATTAAACACACACACACGCACGTACACACACACACACATATGTGTGTATATATATATATAAAAGGGTTTACAAGTAGCAATTCATATCAATGGTTATGAATTATGCAAGTTTATATACTACATATAGCTAAAATCAAACCTTGACAGTTTACAAGATTACAAGATTTAACGATTAGCTAAGTGTACTTGGATTAACCAAGCAAGCTTGTCAGGCCCATAGATCTGTGACGTCATCAGGCTAACAATTGTTAATGATTGTCAACATATAATCTATCTCATATAACACTCACAATAATATCAATAACCATGACAAAAAGTAAAGATGAATTGCATGTGCATTTACAAGTATCAAGTGTTTACAAGTATAAGTTTATAAGATTAACATGTTTCACCCTAAAATGTGTGAAATAAAGTAAAAAGGGGCATGGAGAACTCACTTGGAAAACTCATAAGATGTAGGATACACTTAAGATAATAATAAGAAGATAAGATTACTCCAATGATTTCTTTAAGATTCAATCTAATGATGGATGTCTCAGAATTAGAATAAAGGCATGATTAATGACTAGATATGAATTAGGGTTGCAATTGAAATTTGGGGTTTTGATAATTATGATATTAAGATAATATAACCAATTATATTTAGATTCAATGAAAATAAAATAAATCAATTAAACTTGAGAACGAAAATGAATGACTAATGAAATCAAATAATTTATAATAATTGGTTTAATAACGGTTAAGTATATATAATGTAAAGAAGTAACTAATTTAATAATTATTTACGTTTTAAAATAGTTAAATAATTAGTCATTTAAATGATTAACTATTCATGACATCATGGTTAAATGAATAATTGAATAAATAATTATTTATTTTATTATAAACTTAATTAAATGAATAATAAATTATTTAAAGTAATTGTAGATTTAAAATATTTTAAAATAATCTAAATTTGTGTTGTAATAAATTTATAACATTTAAATTACATAAAAAGTTAATAATGTTTTTATAATCTTAGTTATTCTAAAAAATTAAATAAATAAATTTAAAATCACAAGTTTTAAGACCTTTAAAATTTATTTAATAATTTCTTAAATGTTTTAGTTAACCAAATAATTTTTATTTTGATTTAAAAATATAATACTAATTTTCTGAATTATAAAATATAAAAAAAACTAATTAACACCAAAAGTTGCATAGGCCCGGTTCGAACCCGGGACCTCCTGCTCATGGTGGCCACGTGTTACCAAGTGGGCTATAGCCTACATCTGCTTAAACGCTTCATTTTAAATCTTTTAAACATTAAATGATCAAACCCCCAATTCCATATGAACCCTAGAACGATTTGGATCCAATCGAACATGAAATTGATTTTGATACTCAAATTAAAAGTTGGAGCTTTGATTCCCCATGTGAAATCAAGTCTAGAAATGTATGTAACATACGTGATAGGGATTTAATTGGTGGAGACGAAACGAAGAACAAGTCGTGGTTAGAGATGGTGATCGATTATCGGTGTGTGTGTTATAAGTGGATTTGATGCTACAAAAAACTTTAAGAGGTTTGTTTTTTTATGATTTACACTTGTTATATAGACCCGATTAGATCGATTCAGTTCAACCAACTTCAATGTAAGGTTCGGACATTTTGATTCAAATTGGTAATTGATTAAGCAGTTACATGTTCAATTGAGTCGATGTTTAGGATCATAACAGCTTTGTTTACGTTTCTGTTGCACGGTTTGAACCAATCCTCAATGATTGAACTCGAAACCGATTGAATCTTTTAAATATAGTTTCGGTTTCAAGTTTGAATGTTCATTATAGCAGTTAGAGCTGAATTAAACATGGTAACAGGTTCGAGTCAAGGTCGCGAAGGGTTAGAACGGTTTA
>BJCM01000292.1:0-11278 GCA_018326385.1 Flaveria bidentis | reverse complement strand
GGTTCAGTCGCCCGAATGAGCAACCCTAACCTATAAATACCACCTAATTCATGGAAAAACGCAAGCATTCAATCCACTTCGACTCCAGACGTACCCTAGCCGTCCAGAAGCCTCTAAGTTCGCACTCCAAGTTCATAGAAACGTTGTAGATCGATCTCTAATCGATTCTTGACGTTAGATTCAATATATTATTGTTTTTACGTGCGCTCTCACTGATTGGATCGCCAATCAAATAGGATTCCGCACTATTTGGTTTGGTTTAACACGTTAATAAGTTGGTATTTCGTTAGAATACAAGATCCTAACAAGATATTTGTATTCGAATGAAAATATAAGATTATATTATTTAACACTTACAAGAATTTGTGTGATAATTTATGGGTTAAATTTAATTAAAAAAAATTTTTATTTAATTTTATATGAAGATATTAATTTTTGTAATTTAATTTATAAGAAAAAGTCTTAAAAAAAGTTGTGGAGGACCAGGTTCAAACCCGGGTCTCCTTTCTAAGATCTGGCTGAGTTACGAGTGGGCCAAGGCCCAATATATCTTTAGAACTCAAACGGATTTTCATAAATCTATTAATTAAATAAATCTCTAAATTGCCAAGAACCCTAACTTTGATTTTGATCAAATTGAGCACCCAAATGATGCAGATTACCAAATTAAACATGGGCTTTGTTTCCCCATGTAAAACCCAGTATGATTATGTGATTAACTTACTTGATTAAGTTCGATCGGTGATGAACTATATCAAAGATAGCTGCAACTGTTATGAGTATGATTCGGGACGCAAACGATGAGGATAACCAATTAACTTCATGTAAAGATTTTGGGTGTCATTCTAACCAAAGCCCCTTATCAATTTTGATTTAAGTTGCCCCGATGATGGAGCTCGACTAAGTTGCAGGTTCGTATGAAGTTGAAGGTCGAGTTTGGGAGTGTGTGCTCCATAACTAAAATTAGAGCTACAGAAGGTTCGAAGGGATCGTCTAGGACGTTTCCCCTCGATTACATAGAGTTATTTTGATTAGTTACAAGTTATACTATTTCACACTTTGAATAAGGGTTCGGTTACGAGTGCTTAGAATTAAAGGCTTACTAAGGTCAATTGAAACTAGTCTTGGGTTCAAAAAATGCATGCGAGAGTTAAGAACCATTTAATTGAGTTAATTCGTCGTTTTGTTGAGATTTGGTGGTTGCCGGAGGCTTGGCCGGAGATGTGGCTGACGACAGGGATCGAGGGTGGGGGTTTGGGTTGTTTTAAATTGAAGTTACACTTTTGGTCCCTATTATTTCATGTAAGAAACTTTTAAAATAAGTTTCAAAAATTGCAAGTTTGACCCAAACTTATTAAAACCCAAGTTTTAAAACAATTGAAATTATTTATTTATAAGTTTTATTGAATCATGAACTAGTTTATACAACTTTTAATAAAAATTTACCATTTGGTTATTTATTGTAACATGTTTAATAAACTTTATAATTTTTATGAAAAAGAAGTATTTATAAATCAATAAGTTATTATAAATTGTTTAAATGATAAATTGAATAAATCAACTCACAATATTGTTTAAACTACACGTATAATCCATATAATTCATTAATATAAATAAGTTAAATAAAAAAATTCATATCGTATGAAAGTTAAATTTTAGTTCGAGTTCAGGTTTATAACTTGAAAATGACAAATGTTACATTAGCAACAAAAGGTTATGTATAAAAGAAAGGCATATACAATAATGAAGTATTTACAACCGTTTGCAAGAATGAAAACAATAAGATTACTACTTGTAATAGCGGCAGAAGAAGGATGGTTAGTACATCATCTAGACATAAATCAGCTAGTCTACAAGCTAAAAATTCTTTATCTGATTTAAGCAATCACCAAGAGCATGAGACCTTCAACTAGACAACACCTTAATGGAAATTAGATTCAACTGATGTCCATTAGAACAAGCAATGTACAAGAGAATTTTAAAACATTGGTTCTAAGGTTTAAGAAAGAAATCATAAAGACAAGAAGCTTGAGTTTATAAGAGTGTCAAGAATCATGTTGATGAAATCATAGACACTAACTTAGGGTTGCATTTAGGAATTGAAGTATGTCAAATAATTAGAAAGATTAGAAGACTGCAATCTAACAAAAGAAGAAACAAAAAGTGTCCTTGAATTTAACGATAAAAGTTATGGTATATACACAAGAGATGGAAAAGGAACCGCAAGAACAATATTCTATTACAACAAAGCACCTATTACATAAGCAAGTCAAAGCAGAACACTAAAGCATTATCATCGTATGAATTAGAAGTTATGACAACTATAAATAGCACCATGTCAAGCATTATGGCTATAACGACTTCTAAGTAAATTTCTAGGAGAATAACCAAAGAAAATGACAATACGATTTGATAACAAATCTGCCATATTACTATGATGAATCATGTGTTTCATGGAAGACTAAAGCAAATCAACACAACACATCACTTTATTAAAGAATGCATAGAAGATGAGCAAATTCAAGTAGAGCATTTAAGTGAAGAAATCTAAAGAGATGATATACTTATAAAAGCTTTACAAAGGATCAAATTTATTAATGAGAAGTCTAATTGGATTCAAGGATCTAGCAAAACGAATCAAGATTTTGGAAGGAGAATATTTGCCCATATTTCTTGATTAGCAAAAGTTTGATTGTATTATTGTTTCAACCTAAGTATATATTGGTTAAGTTGGTTAACAATCAAACAGGTTTCTTAATCCTTAAGGAATATATACCCTTTCAGGAGGTATAATACCATGTAACTAAATTATTTGTGAATAATTTATCCCTAGAATTGTAATAAATTCTCTCTTAATTTTAAACCTAAACATACGTGAGATCATCATCCGAAACCTAGCCCTTAGTAGTGGATGTACCCTAAGCCTAATACCTAGCAAGTGCTTTTCATTCCCCAACCCTAATTATTGGTACGTAGACAAAGACAACCTTAAAATACAGTGCACAACTATGAAGATGATTAATACGGTGGCAACGATAGAGGACTCTTTAACCTTATCATTTCCTTTTTTCCTTTTAAGGTGAATATTTAACTAGTGTGAAATTTTATGTGCATGTACGCGTAAAAAAAATATATAAAAAGATTGTTGTATTTACATTTTATTTATATGCACAAATGCATATGTTGAAGATAACATTTTTATTTAGATTTACTACATCATTAGGTTAGTGTTGTTTTCCATGCACATGTATATGTAAACTAATTTTTCAATGTTTGCTTTAGCTATTTTCTCTTTTTAACAACTAGTGTTTGGAATATACTATCTAGGGTTTAGTGTCATAGTCCATAAACCCATTCATGTCCGTATAATGTAACTATTTTGATGGAATTAATCAATTGATAATTATCATCTTACGTTACATGGTATCAGAGCCGAATGGTTATCTACCACTTCCACAAACAAACCCTACTCATTGCCACCACGTTTAAATTAATTTTAGACAGGATATGCTACTGTCTTGCTTTTAAATTATATGACAATTCACTAGATTTCTTTATGATAATACAATAGTCCAGTGACGTAACACAACTATGTAACACAATACTCTGGACGAAAATTCTTTCAACATGGAAATAATATGACATCTGGTGATTTTTCGTTACCAAATCCGTTAGTGACGTAACACAACTATGTAACGCAATACTCCAACTTCTTTTCCTTCTTCACCATCTC
Source organism: Flaveria bidentis (assembly GCA_018326385.1). Lineage (NCBI taxonomy): Eukaryota > Viridiplantae > Streptophyta > Magnoliopsida > Asterales > Asteraceae > Flaveria > Flaveria bidentis. Next base: position 7,545 of record BJCM01000292.1, on the reverse strand, counting down.
CTCCACCACCATCTCCACCCTCATCTTCTCCACCACCACCTCCCCCTCCTTCTTCTCACCCTATGGTCACTCGTTCTCGTGATCATACTCGTCAACCTAGACAGTTCCCTAATCATGTTCTTTTTCATGTCACCACTGATCCTACTACTGAGCCTTCCTCCTTTTCTCAGGCTCAACGCTATTTTGTTTTGTGGGATGCTATGCGCACTGAGATTGGTGCATTGCATTCTAATCATACATGGGATCTTGTTCTTCCACCCGCTTATGCCAATATTGTTGGCTGTAAGTGGGTCTATCGGATTAAACATATTCCTAATGGTTCTGTGAGTCGCTATAAAGCTCGTCTTGTTGCTAAGGGCTTTCATCAGATCGAGGGTGTTGATTTTACTGAGATGTTTAGTCATGTTGTTAAACCCACTACTATTCATCTTGTTTTATCTGTTGCCTTTTCTCATGGGTGGACTATTCATCAGGTCGATGTCAACAATGCCTTTCTTCACGATGACTTATGTTAGACAGTGTATATGACTCAGCCACCCGGTTTTGTTGATTCTTCACGACCTCATCATGTTTCTCTTCTTAAGAAGGCACTTTATGGCCTTAAGCAGGCTCCTTGGGCTTGGTTTTCTAAGCTCTCCACTGCTCTTTTGGCTAATGGCTTTACTCAGTGTCTTTCTGATACTTCACTTTTTGTCTATCAGCATGATGGTTCCACTTGTTATGTTCTGGTGTACGTTGATGATATCATTGTTACAGGTAGATCATCAGAGTTTGTCTCTTCTCTGATTGCTACTCTACATTCACAGTTTGATCTTAAGGATTTGGGTACATTATCCTACTTCTTGGGTGTGTAAGCAACGTTTACTGATGATAGTCTTTATCTTTGTCAGCAGCGCTACTTACTTGATTTACTATAACGTACTGGTTTAGCTCAGTGTCGCCCACTATCTACTCCTATTGCCTATGGTCGGCAACTTTCTCGGTATTCTTGTATACCATTAGCTGATCCTACGTTATATCGTAGTACTGTTGGTGCTTTGCAGTATATTGTCTTGACTCGCCCTGAGATTGCTTATGCCGTCAGTAAGGTGTCTCAATTCCTACAGACTCCTACTGATTGTCATTGGGCAGTTGTCAAACGTATCTTAAGATATCTTCGAGGTACTGATTCCCTTGGATTGACCATCCGTCGATCTCCTAGCTTTGATATTCATGGGTATTCTGATGCAGATTGGGCAGGTTGTCCTGATGATCATCGTTCTACTACTGGTTATTATGTTTTTTTTGTCCTAATCTCATTAGTTGGAGTTCCAAGAAACAACACAATGTTCTCGATCCAGTATTGAGGCAGAATACCGGGCTCTTGCTCATACTGCTGCTGAAATTCGATGGCTTATGTCGTTGCTTACTGAGCTACATGTTCCTCAGCTACATTCTCCTACTTTATGGTGTGATAATATTGGTGCTACATATCTTGCTGTCAATCCAGTCTTTCATTAGCGCATCAAGCATCTTGAGATTGATCTGCATTTTATTCAGGATATGGTTCTATCACGATTGATTTGTGTCCGATATATTCCTACTGGTTCTCAACTTGCTGATATTTTGACCAAGGGATTGTCTGCTTCTCGGTTTGCTCAGTTGTGTTCCAAACTTCACATGACTACACCCCATTCAGTTTGAGGGGGCATATTAGAAATATGGTTATGATGGTTGTTACATATTGCTTAGAGGTTGTTATATTAGTTGTGATCTAGAGGTTGTTATGTTAGGTTGTTGTGTTAGTTGAGATCTAGTTGAGATTTCTATCTAGATTCTTCTATTAATCTCTATAAATAGTCATTGTATCTTCTTGACATAATCAATGAGAATATACCTTCTTTACAACACTTTTGTTTCAGTCTTAATGCACGTGAAGTAAGAACAATTTGGTAAAATGATAGCTACTTGGCTAGAGATTCAGAAAAGATATGAAAAAAGTAAAAGCCAAAATCAGATAGTCAAGATACAAACCAAAACACATATGACTGATGCTAAAAAGGTATGATTAAATGGTGTGAAGGGAAAGTAAAACAAACAAAGATCAAGATTATTAGGGGAAAAAGAAGTTTAAATATTGAGTTGATCTAGTTCAAAATAAGAAGGACTAATATTATCATTTTGTGATCCATAGTTGAGATAGAAATGTTAAATAGAATAGTTCTTCTGTAATTGTCTAACTAACATACTTTTACTTAGTTGGTTAGATACTATATGTAATCATTAATGTTGATAATTTATATAATCCATGATTGATCAATAAGATGATAAACAAATTACAATACTTGTATGCAGCATACTATTGAATGAATTTAAGTTAGGAGAGAAGATAGACATACAAGGATATCGGCTAACTTTAAAAATGTTTACATCAATCCTATTCATACTAAACAACCGGTGGAACTAATAACTGACCTGTCCGTTGGCATAACTGCCAATTCAACCACCAAATTTTACTATCGGTATACACTTTAGATTATACAATTATAATATCACACTTATAATATTTAAATAATACTTAGGTTACTTTTAATGTTAAGATTATATCCAACATTGCCTCCCTTAATCTTAAATTAACTTATAAGCTTCTTTAATTTTTCATGCGTTTCTTGGGTGGCAGGTCTTTGTCTTTGCAGGTTTCTTGTTCTTTGCTACTGCTCTCCAATTTGTATAGTGAGTTTCCTTCTTTTCTATTTTTGATGGTACCACTCCATTAATGATAGTAGATGATATTGTGTGCCTTAACAATTTCATCATTTTGGGTGAGTTTCAATGAGGCCATACCATATCCTATATAAAGTGCAACTTCTGTCCATAAATCTTTCTCGGTGATGGTACTATACCCACCAAAACCTTGAACTACCATATGGAGTTTCATGATGAGACTACCTGGTAGCCATAAATATCTCTGGGTGGTATTGGTGCTTCCATCCTTATCTTCATGAATTTCTTTATAAACCATTCTATAGTCTTCTCAAATTCAATTCCAAATTTTTCTTTATGTTTTTGTACTTCTGTTGCTATTTGGATTAAATCCACAAACACTAGACAATCTTCTAGTGATGAAACTTTAGTAGGATACACAACTAGTTCTTTTTCTTTACAATCTTCTATTTGTTTTATATCCTCTTTAGTGGAAATTTCCTTGAAATAATTCCTTTTCTTGATCCTCCTTTGTCACTTGGTTTTTGCCTAATACAAACTATTGTTGCATGAAATTATTCACGACTTTTGTACACCTGTGGGCAAAAAAATCATTTCCCTTACACTTCCGGTGTGTAACTTCATTCTTCATGTTTGCCCTTATATTTCTTTCGAAATCTTTTGTGATGTGACACATATCACCATTAAACATGCTTTCAAATCATTGCTTGGATAAATAATCCACACTAATAATCTTCTTTAGTGTTGGAATATAATAAACAGAATTGATCTGATAGATGCGTCCATTGCTTGAAATCTCTAAAGTTCCTTTTCCCTTAAAATATTCATTGGCATAACCATACTTACATCCTTCTATTCCAAATTATTTGTTCAAATGGTTTAGTAATATTCTATTCCCGGTTGCATGTTGTTTTCGAATGAGACTTGCACACCATATTTCTTCCAGACCATGTTGGTCAATATCCTTGATTAAGAATTCGATTTCCCTATCCTTTCGGGACAATCCCTACGCTAATGAAAAGGTTTTTTAAAAAAAGTACAACACATAACTTTGGGATAACCAAAGTCGATTCCTTTTAAGTTTATTTGATGATTAATAATTTTTGTGCGGCATTATTCTTTTCTAGAAAGGAATTATAATCTTGAACCTATTTTGAAGTCATCCAATCTGATGTAGGAACTTTCTTCTCTACTACTAAAGTTCCCACAATCCTTCGAATCTCTCTCTTCTGTTTCCTCATGACCGTTCCCCTCATGAAACGGTGAGGGGAACATGGGTGAATCCTCACACCCATCATTAAAGCCATTAGAGTAGGCATCTTTGAACTCCATTGTTGGTTCAAAAGTGAATTTTCCATAGGTCTTCCAAGAACATGACTCTGATGCCATATTGAAATATATGATTGATGATTGATCAATAAGATGATAAACAAAACACTTGTGTGCTGAATACTATTGAATGAATTTAAGGCAGTAGAGAAGATAGACAAACAAGGATATCAACTTAGTTTACAAACGTTTACATCGATCTTATTTATACTAAATTAGCGGTGGAACTAATAACTGCCATGTCGGTTGGCATAACTGTCAATTCAACAGCCCAACTTAACTACCAGTATACACTTTAGATTATACAATTATAATATCACACTTATAATATTTACATAATACTTAGGTTACTTTTAATGTTAAGATTATATCCAAAAGTTAATGGAAGGAATGAACTAGCTTGTTTTGATCGAATTCTTCTCTAGTTTCTTCTTCATCTTATTACAAACACGCTTAAATTTCCATCGGAGTCTAATAACAAAGTCAAATTTAATTGCATTGTACATACAAGGATCATGATAGTCCCCACCATTCGTTCCATTTAAAAACTTTCCAGTTTCATTTTCCTCACTTAAATTCTCCCTTCCCACACCTAAACCTCGAAAGGCCGTCATAAATCCAGAATTAAGTATAGTCATAAACAAAGGAACATTGAATTTCATTAAAAGTTAAATGATCATGATTGTCACATGTGAGGCTTCCATAGGGGTAATGGTCAAGGATAATCAATTTGTAGTTGGAAAGTTTCATTAGCATATAAAGTCCACATAGATTAGCATCACACATTTGAAGATTATCGGTGACTTTGTGTTTGAATCAAGAAAGTGGATTGACTTGTCTTCTCCATTGATTAAAATCTCAAACACTTTGTTTCCTTGGGGATATTATATAATATATTACTCCTGGGCTTTAAAACAGTTTTTTTGATGGATCATGATTGTTGGATCAAGTTTATATGCAATCTTGACCGTGTAAAGTATGTAGTTTTAGAAAAGAAATTGCAGTTACTTGCGGTTTCTCATCACAAACCCACGTTGATATCCCTGTTTTTTCTCCTCACATTGCTTCTAATTCTTCCCTTGTAACTACCTTCGATATCCTTCATACTTGAGGGTGTTTTGACACAAGAAAACCTTTGAGAGGGAGAGAAAGAGAGCTCTCTTTCTTCATACGCTCAACCACTATAGTCTACAGATCCCTCGTCGTGCGATGTTGATGTCGTTAACTCAACTGCGACTAGGCCTATTGGACCGAATGACCAATTATTTCATAGGATTAGGGTTGAGCTTTCCCGTTGAGGCCAATGGTGGGTAGTGCTGGCTTGGGACCAAAAATCTATAGGGCCCCGAAATTTCTTTTGGTACTAGGTATGTTTTTTATTCGGTATGAGATTTGGGTATACAGGTTTAAATTAAAGATGCACACATGAGAAATGATTTCAGGGGTTGAGGAAGACAGGTTTGGTTTCTTAGTCTATGTTTTTTGTGATTATATATATGTGACTTTTTGAAAGAGTATGGTGTTTGTTCACGTTTACGATTTGGTTGACTTGATTTCTTATTTGATTAAGGATTCCATAATCAAACTACATACTTCTATGCAAAAGAGAAGCTTGAATTCTCAGTTCATATAATGTTATATCGCCAATGTTATTGAATTTCATAGTTTACAAAAATGACATTTTAATGGGCTTGGCGCCTTGGGTGTACAAATACATTGTTTGTTCAATTTAGTAATTTACCCTACTGATTAAATGGGAAATTGTGTTTAATATTAAGATAGAAAACTTATAATTGAAGCTACTTACACTTAACTGATTATTGAAATTTATGGCTTTGCTATATGATGCCAAGTATGCAGGATTTCTTTTCGACTTGAATTCACTTAGAATAGCATGTGGAGATATTTGGTTATGGATGGAGGCCAATCACTTTTATTTCAAAAGTAATACACATATAGCCAAGCACACACATACACTCACACAAATATATATTCTAGCAATTAATGCCGGTAAATGCTTCTTTATTTACAATCTATTTTGAAATATGAAAATTATCTTTAATTTTGTTTGGTTTTTATCATGTAACATGTTCTTTACTTATGGGTAGCAATTTAATGTAAACACACTCACAAGTAAATATAAGTTGAATAAAGATATGTTAACAGTTTATATAATTAAATTGGAAGATATATTTTTGTCTATATATAACTACATTTCTCAATTACAAAAGGCTAATGTCTTGTAATCAACGAATCTACTTTTTGTGTAGTTTACATTGAAACACAGGCAATGCATTTATGGTTTGGGTTCAGTCTCGCCATGAGTATACATCTCTCCCGTGGATGTAACTTTAGTTGAAGCGAATAGTCTATGTTCTACAAGATAAATCATAAGTGGTATATGATAAATTATTTAACTTTTTTATTCTATGTTATGGTGATAATAAACTTTCTCCCCTAAATCCTTGAGATATTTTCTTTGATTGTAGGTGCATTCATGGATGCCATAAGTAATATGGATTTGATTATGTTTCATCTATACATTATGCAAAGGATGTTAACAGAGGTACAAATGAAAACAATTTGCTGTCATTTCCAGAATTCTCAAAGGACATGGTGAAGATATACTTCTCATTTATTTTACTCTTTTAACAGAGATAGAAAGTTAAATCCATTTATATACAAATTGGTTAATCAAGGATATGTTGTATCTCTAATTGGTTTCTGTTAGAATTTTATTTTTAATTTAATTTACCGAAATCTTCACAAGCCTTGTCTTTGGAATCAATAATTTATCATTTTGTTTACTTTGTTGGTTTTGAAATATTAAGAAAATTAATTAATGAATTGCCCTGTTCTTGTCATCCATGTAAGATTACCAACCATTTTTAAGACAAAGAAAATGGTACAATACGCCTTTGTTATCCAGTTGCTTCTTTTAGTATCATTACTTATGTTGTAAAATAACATTATTGTACACACTTTTTAACAGATTGAATTTGATATGTGATTATGTGTTAGAAACTTTGAAAAATAATTCTTACTTGCTTATGATGTACTTTATGCAAAGTCAACATGCTTTTTTGCCTAAAGCCTAAAACTAAACACCATGCCAGATGAGTTGTAATACAGTTGACTTAGCAGGACTTTGTGTCTGCATATTTTCATAAGCTTGACTGATAATGTATTATAAGAAGGCAGTTTTGAAGGTCTTAATGGATGTTATGAATGTAATTACTTGATATGAATACTACATGCATAGTAATGGATAATGCAGTGTAAGGCCCCGTTCCCGGAGACCTCACAGTTGGTCATTCACAGTTATAATTACATAAAACATTATAAGCTTACAAATTTAAGCAGCAGAATTAATTTTAACAAAAGCCATTCATCTCATTATAAACACTGTTGTTAAGCAATACACCTTGGTTTAATCAGTTTACAAAAGAATAGTTTAACTGCATTACAAAACAACAGTGATTTCTATTAAGAATGGATGTCAGTCTTGCCCCG
>BJCM01000291.1:0-13221 GCA_018326385.1 Flaveria bidentis | reverse complement strand
TTTATGTTTAACTTTTTAAACTCATCTATATCTAATATTAGTAGCTTTTATTTATCAATGCTTATAAGTTTATACTGTGTATAATATGAAATAAAATAAAATTATAAACAATAAATTTAGGTAATAAACAAATTATATTGAACATGAGAGCATTCATTAACATCCAAAAACTACTTTGTATACAAAATTTGATGCTTTGTTTGTAATTTTACCATCATTGTCTAATATTAATAATTATAATTCATGTCTAATATTATTTTAGAGTAAAATAAATTTCACCAATAGCATTATAGTGAGAAAAACATAGATTTTCTTAAAAAATCTATTTTGTTAAATAACTTCATTTATAATTATAACAATAGTTTATTTAATTCAAATAAACTATAACTAATAATAATGATAGATAAATTTTTAGGCAGGAAAGCAAATAATTGTAGACTTAAGAAAATGACATGAGACACTAAATATATTGTTTTATTAATAAACATAAATATAGATAAAAGATAAAATAAACATAATATACATACAACGTTAGTTTCGTCTTGCGAGTTGGCTCGATCTCGACATATGAGTTGTAAAATGAGTTCGAGCTTGTTTAAGCTCAGCTTATTTAGAACTTTTAGCGAGTCGGTCCCGAGTGGCTCACAAGACAGCGTTACTCGTTTCTCCGGAACATTTTCTTAAACATCTATTTTGTTAAATAAATTTTCTATATACACTATTTAAGGAAAAAACTAAATTTGTAATTATAGCAATAGCTGATTTTATTCAAAGAAACTATAACTAAGAATAAGAATATATTTTCAGATGGGAAATCAAATAAATGAAGCCTAAGAAAATAACACAAGGCACTAAAGATGTTGTTTCATTAATAAGTATAGACATACATAAAAGATAAAATAAACATAATATACATACAAGGCTAGTTTCATCTTGCGAGTCGGCTCGATCTCGACATCGAGTCGTAAAATGAGTTTGAGCTTGTTTAAGCTTAGCTGCTTATTTAGAGCTTTTAGTGAGTCGGTCACGAGTAGCTCATGAGACAACGTTACCCGTTTCTTCCCTTATTGTTGTTGGGAGTCTATTAGCAAAATACATGTACTCAATGATTGAAGATTACATTTATATTTTCGTAAAACAAAAAAGAATAAACCATTGACTTTTTTTTCGTCATGATATTTATATAATATATTTTTAAAAATGCATTTGTTGTTAAAAATAGTTTTTTCTTATTACATCTTTTAATCTACTTATAAATATTTTAAAAAATACATATTTTTAAAAGGAATAAAAAAACAAACGTGACTACTTTTGTATGAAATTTAAACAAAATTATAGATTAAAAATTAAGTCTGAGTAAAAATACATATATAAAAAGAGGATTTAAAATTAAGTTTGAGTAAAAAAACAAAAATAAGTTTTAGAAATTTTTTTTTTAATTTAGTTACGACTTATGAACCAAATTGTATTACAATTTTATCAATTAAGCTTTGTATTTAAACTTTATTAAATAATATTATTTTAAATTGAAATATATTTAACCAATAACATTATAGTAAGAAAACAAACATTTCCTTAAATAACTATTTTGGTAAAAAAAATTTATATAACTATTTTAGAAAAAAAAATTCTCTTAATTATAGTAATAATTGATTTTATTTAAATGAATGATGACTAAAAATGAGGATAAATACATTTTTAGACGGGAAATCAAAATAATAGAATCCTAGAAAAACAACACGTGACACTAAAGATATTGATTTATTAATAAGTATAGATAAGTATGATTTGTGATTTAGGTTAGGGTTTTGTTTGATTTGTGATTTAGGTTAGGGTTTTGTTTGATTTGTGATATTAGATGGTATGATTTATGATTTAGGTTAGAGGTTTTGATTTGTGATATTAGTAGTATGATTTGTGATTTTAGTTATGCATGATTAGTGATTTTAGTTTGTATGGTTAGTGATTTAGTTTGTGGTTAGTGATTTGGTTTGATTTGTGGTTTTTGTAGTATGATTTATGATTTAGATTAAGGTTTTCTTTGATTAGTAATTTTAGTTTGTATGGTTAGTGATTTGGTTTAGTATTTGGTTTGATTTATGGGTTTTGTAGTATGATTTGTGGTTTAGATTAATGTTTTGTATGGTTACTTTAATTACATAATATTTTAACAGTCTGCAAATGTTAAAAAACAAATATTATTTTTCTTGCAGACTGTAAACGTTTGGTCCACCTCATCTACTGTAGATTTTTGTAGATGTGGTATGCAGACTGCAGATATTTTTCTACAGAAAAAACAAATAATACCTAAGTATTTTGTTTATAGTTAAACTTGAACCCATGATCTTTTAATATTTTCATGTAATGAGTAAATCACATTATTAGTTGCGCTAATGATCATTGGTCCTATGCGTTTATTTAGTCACTTAAATTTAGTTCTATGTTGTCAATAATTGATTTCAGTTCCGTTGTCATTTATTTAGTCCTGTTATCAATAATTATTTCTTGTTTTAATAAGGCCCTTGGTATAATGAATTTATTAATTCATATTTATCAATTTTCTCTAAAAATATTCTCAAAAATACTTTATATATTCCCGTTTTAAGTAAAGGAGATTAATTTTTATAATATATAAAAACAAATATATAATATGAGATGTAATATGAGATGTAAGCGAGATTATGCTAATATAAAAACAAATATATAATATGAGATGTAAGCGAGATTATGGTAACAAGAATATATTATTTTGGATTAACCATGTTAAATATAAAATAAATTGGATATTAGTGTATAACTACTGTTTTAGAAACTATTTAGGGACTAACATGTAGGTCATTCAAAACAAAAGAGACACGGTTAGAACAACATAATTCTTAATAGCATTAAAAATCATAATCTTTATTAAACATGTTAAACCAGTGTTATTTTACTAAGTAAGTTAGGAAAATTTGTTATAAGTCCTAATATATAGTTATGATATTCTTGAGGAGAATGTACATATAAAGCAACCATCTGGTTATATCAGATGTTTTAATTCTTTTAAATTGACAAATGGTAAGCTTGAATGATTTTGTTATATATTTTAGTGAGGAGTCATAGAACGTATGGGATTAAAATAAATAAACCTTTTATTGGGTGTCTGAAAAACATTTACTGATAGTGATTTTTTTAACGGCGAAATTTTGTTAGAGAAACGGGGCTAGCAAAAACCTATAACCCCACAAAATAATACAAGAAATTCAAATACAATTCATTTTTTTATTTTTAAACTCATTTCATATGTCGTTTTATGTTGGACATATAGTTTGTATATATGTTATTCATTTTTTACTTCCTAAATAGGTATATTCTGAAAATTATATTCTTTAATAAAATATTCTCATGTTTAGGGGTTAATTGATAAACCCAAACATGATTTATTTGTATATCTATTTGTGTTTAAGATATCAATCTTAATCTGAATACATTTAGAAACATGTATTTAAAATAACACTACCACAACCCATTTATTTAAATGATTCAAACATGTTAAGATGACGTGAACATGTGTAAATGAGTTAGATTCCAGTTATAAACATACTCAACAAGTCAAAAACACCTTAGCAAATTGTAATAAACAGGGTTGTAAATAAGTTGGTGATTTAACCATACAATGTATACCGCCATAAACTACTTCCTGATTATTTTAAAACCTAGATTACTTAAAAATGACTTTGCCTTTCATAAGTAAATTACAATCCAAGTAAAAATGTTATTTAGTTATTTTTTAACAAGAAAAGCCCAAACAATCAGGATCACCCCGTCAAATGAATCATCATTCCGCTTAAAAAACCAAATGTGATAATCCGTCTATGAGAGAGCTTGTTCCAAGCGAAACTCCAACCCATAAACTTATATTTAAAAAGCCATAAACCTACTATGCAATCAGAAGATTTAACGATCTATATATATTTTAACGCCAATGTACGACATTGTTCCAAAATACATATGTCATCTTAGTCGGTTACACTTATTTGTTCCCATCCGGGATAGCACCCGCTAGACCTGGCAATTTGGACGGGGGTGGGTATTTTTTGGGTAATAATAATGAAGTAATGAGTTTGATTAGGTTAAACTATATTTTTAAGATGATCAAGTTGGGTAACTTTAAAACAAAAAAAAGTTATAAATGGGTCAAGATGGGTCATAAAAACAAGGATTGGGTCAGGATGGGTTGATTAAATTTTCCCATAACCCATCTTTCTCCATCTCATCTTTTTTTCCAAAATTCACGCATAGTCTCACATTTACATGATAGCGATAAACATGTTGGATTTATGAACAGGTCAAGATCGGTTTACGGGTCATATAAGATGAACGGGTCGACAACTGAGCGTCATAAACTAGAGCTGCATAATGGGGTAAAAGACTACAATATAACTGCACAACCCACGTCTATTATCACCATGCAGTTTATCATTTTTTATTTTTATTTTATAACTATTTGCTTAAAGTTTAATTTTAAATGTGTTTGCCTAGTTGTACCTTAAGGTAGAGCTGTTCACGAGCCGAGTTGAGCCGAACCGAACGGAGCTTTGCTCATTTTCAAACCCAACCCGACCCGTCCAAATTGCCAGGTATAGCACCCGCAAAACCGAAGAAGAAAACTATAACTAAAAAAACCATCTAATTTAATTATAAATATTTTCGCTTAAAGTGAAACTTAAACATAAGATATTCTCATGTTTATATGTTTTGAATAACTTACCTTATATATATACTTGATAAACAATTCACCTTCTTTGCTATCGTTATTTATCAAAGTACCATCAATCCGATCGAGTGGGTCACGTGACCCCGTTCGGCGATCGTCACAATCGTACAACACAAGGTATATCCAGCGCACGTTAGCAACAACTAAGTCCAGAGCACGTTAGTGATGGCACACAGATACCCATAGACATCATCGTTAAAAATTAAAAATACTGTGGACTCTTCATTCATATCATCGATGCTTCTATTTCCTTAGTCAAAATCATCCATATTTGACACAAATCCTTCATTCCAAACACCCCCTTTTCATCTTCTTTAATTACCCCTTCAAATTTCAAGATTCTTGAACAAATCAAAGGGGGTAACAATGGCGAAACTAGGGTTGTTCGATCTTGAAAAGCACTTTGCTTTCTATGGGGCGTATCATAGCAACCCAGTGAATATCTTCATCCATATGCTGTTTGTTTGGCCGATTTTGTTCACGTCTCTTGTGATTCTGTATTTCACACCATCTTTGGTTGATGTGAATTTGCCAAATGGTTTGGTTGCGAACTATGGGCTGTTGTTTACTGTGATCTATGCGGTTTTTTATGTTTGTTTGGATGTGAAAGCTGGTTCCTTTGCTGGTTTACTCTGTTTTGTTTGTTGGGTTCTTGGGAGCTCTGTTGCTCAGCAGTTGGGGTTCTCTGTTGCTTGGAAGGTAAAGTTTTGTATTTTGCTGTTGGTTTTGTGGATTATGATGCAGATTATGGTGGATTTGAGGGTTTAATGTGGGATTGGAGTTAATTCAGATGAAGTTTCAGATTGGTAGTGTCAGTTATAGTGTTTCTTTTGTTATTGTTATGTAGTTTTTCTTCAATTTGAGGTTTCTAATTAGGGTTATAGGTCTTTTAGTTCAACTTTCATATTGGATTTCGTTCCAATTGGGTTATGAGACATGCTTTCAGATTGGTTTTCTTGAATTTGAGGTTTCTAAATAGGATTATGGCCTCATTTAGTTCAACTTTCATATTGGTTTTCGTTAGAATTGGGTTATATGATATGCATTCAGATTGGTTTTTTGAATTTGAGGTTTCTAATTAGGATTATAGCTCATTTAGTTTATCTTTCATATTGATTTTTTGATAGAATCGAGTTATAAGGTGTGTTTTCAGATTGGTTTTCTTGAATTTGAGGTTTTTTATTAGGATTATAGCTCATTAGGTTCATCTTTCATATCGGTTTTCATTCTAATCGAGTTATAAAATATGTTTTCAGATTGGTTTTTTTGAGTTTGAGGCTTCTGATTAGGATTATAGCTCATTTAGTTCATCTTTCATATTTGTTTCCATTTAAATCGAGTTATACGCTATGATTTCAAATTGTTCATCTTGAATTTAAGTTTCTAATTAGGATTATACCTCATTTAGTTCATCTTTTAAATTAGTTTTAGATCAAATATAGTTTTAAGCTACAATTTCAGATTGATTTTTTTGAATTTGATGTTTTTAATTTGTATTAGCTCATTTAGTTAATCTTTCAGATTGGTTTTTGCTCGAATCCAGTTTTAAGCTATGTTTTCAGATTGGTTTTCTTGAATTTTAGGTTTCTGATCCAAGTTTTCTTGAATTTGATGTTTCTTTTGTTATTTTCAGTTGAATTAGTTTTAAATTGTGTTGTTTTGTTGAAATTTAAATTATGTAGGTATTGACTAGAGGAAGATGATAACTGAACAGTTAAGAAATATGGGCTAAAGATTAGGTGTAAGGTTAGAAATACTTTGGTTTTGTTTAATAGCATTTTTGTCCTATTACAGTGTGCCTTAAAACACGAGGGAATAGTTAACTGAAGTAGTTAGTTGAAGTTAAGAACAGTTAGGTAATATACTGATTACGTCTCAAGAAATAACTATCTAGTTAACTGAAGTAATTAGTTGATGTTAAGAATAGTTAGGTAATATCTGATTACCTGAAAGAAACTCACACGCCTAAAGTTCCTTACTTTAAGGTAAGCGCTCTTGGCTTCAGGGTTTATGGATCGTTAGTTCATGGTTTCATATTTGGTTTTATTTCCTGAAAGTAGTTTGTTAGTGCATTTGTATCTTTTTCTATAGCTCGTGATCGAGTCATAGAAAACTTACTGTGCTAGGATGGAGAAAGTTTTACTAAAGGTTGTAGCACACACATTCGGTCTTAATTTCTAGTATCGGTAGCAAGATGTGGGTTGGGTCAGTTGAGAGATGTCATTTTAGTATGGGTTAATATGGGCCATAGCGGGTTGGGTTCGCCTCAAATGCTTTTCTATTCATTTTTTTAGCTTTTATAAGTAAATTATTCATTTATTTATGTACCATAAATATGTGTTAGATAATTCACAAATATCGTTATAACTTGCATCCCGTGTTATCAGGTCGTCCTCGCTGCTCAGTTATTCTGCTGGACGGGACAATTCATAGGACATGGCGTGTTCGAGGTAGTTTTATGCCAGTTTATAACACTTATATTCCAAATTCTCGTTCACTTTTTGATAATCAAACTATATTTCTGTTTTTGATTAGAAACGTGCGCCTGCTTTGTTGGATAACCTCACACAAGCATTCTTGATGGCGCCTTTCTTCGTGTTGCTAGAGGTAATTTGTATGCGCCTGTATAGATACATACATAATTACATATATATATATATATGTGTGTGTGTGTCTCGAAGCTTAGAATTTGAAAGACTTGTGTGTTGGTACGGGTGAAAATGGGCATGGGTAAAAAAGGGTCATTCTTTAATATGGGTCGAAACAGGCAGAGCCAGGTTGACTGGCAGACAGTAGGACACTTTTTCATTCAATTTTTGTTTCTTTAAATGAGTATTTCTTCTGTTAATTGTGTTTCAAAAACAATATTATTAGTTATTGGAAAAGTAATATAAATCTTGAGTAACACGATTTCGGAGGCTGTATACTTGGAATAGACTTTGGGCGACTATCAACTAGTTAGCTCTTTTTTTTTTTCTTAATTTGACCCGTTTGAGATTATAAACTGCCTAAATCAACTCATTCATAGCTAAAGCCACTCAGTTACACATTGTAACTTTTGACTGTTGTCATTGATGATCGCAGGCATTTCAAATGGCATTCGGTTATGAACCATATCCGGGATTTCATGCTCGTGTTAAAGCTAAAGTCGATGCCAACATTAAAGAGTGGAAGGAGGAGAAGCAGAAGAAAAAGTTGTAAATTACAAGTCAACGTCACAAATAAGAAGTAAAAAACCTCTGTAACATACTGAATGTGTTAGATTCGCCTCACATTTTCGTTCTGCTTTTTCTGTGTATAACCAAATTAATTGTGGATTTGTTTTTACCCGTATTTACATTTAGCGCTTAAAGATTGACAAATCGGCCCTTTGAAATTTTAAGCCCTTTCTGGTATGAAACTGTTCCCGGGGCTTGGTTTCTGAACTCTATTAGCTGCCATTGATCCTCTTATTCTCGATACCTGGTTCCAATCTTCTAAACTTGCATAAGTGTTAGCAAGAAGAACATAATCACTACTATGATCAGGGTCCACCTCGAGAAGATGTCGTCTCACAGTTTCAGCTAATTTGATGTTTCCGTGCATATGACAACCAGCCAATAATGTTCTCAAGACAATGGCGTTGCATTTCATCGGCATATTTTGGACCAAATTGTAAGCCTCGGTTACCAATCCTCCTCGGGATAACATGTCTACCATACATCCGTAGTGTTTTATTGTCGGTTTAATGTCATATTCATCAGTCATTCTGTTAAAATACTGTCTTCCATCTTTGATCATTCCACCATGGCTGCACGCTGTCAGGACTCCCAAAAAAGTAACCCCATCGGGTGGCCCGAGGCTTTTGTTTATCATAGATGAAAATAGAGACAATGCGTCTTGAACATGACCATGTGTTGCGAGCCCTAATATCATTGTGTTCCATGTTACTATGTTCTTATCCTTCATCTTGTTAAAAACTCTCTGTGCTTCTTCTATCTCTCCACATCGCGTGTACATATGAATAAGCGAGTTGCCAATCGACACATCTTTCATCAAATATCTTTGATCAACAACCAAATGAACCCACCTCCCGACCTCTAACGCCCCTAAAGCAGCACAGGCCGATAAGATTACCACCAATGTAGCATCATCAGAGAGCAACCCCACATCCTGCATACGCGAAAACAACTCAAGAGCCTCTCTATATTCCCCACAACACACATAACAATCAATGATGGTGTTCCAACCAACTACATCTCGCTCAGGCATTTCATCAAACAACTTGCGTGCGATGATTACATCTTTCAACATTCCATACATATGAATCAATGTATTCCTAACAAAAAGATGACAATCAAACCCATGTTTGATCACACTACAATGCAGTTGTTTCCCCAACGAAACTGACCCAAATTGACCACTAGCTTTAAGCAAAAACGAAAGAGTAAAATTATCTGCAATATGTTCATGTTCAATCATCATTTTATAGTAACAAAACACTTTATCCACCTGATTCATCTTCGCAAACCCTCGAATCATCGTGTTCCAAAGAAACCCATCAGGGTTATCAATCTGTTCGAACACCGAAACAGCGTAATTCATACAGCATTCATCTGATACAGCACAAAAGACTATAACTTTTCCCACAACAAACAGATTCTGAAAGAACCCAATTCGAATTACATGAGCATGAAGCTGTTCGATTTCTAATTTGGTGCAAGATTTCTTGAAAGCAGAAAGAAGAGATTGCTCTTTCTTTGAGTAACTTTTGTCATGTGGGTTTGAAATGTTGGTGAGTGTTCTTGAAGAAAAATGGCGAAATTGATTAGGGTTTGGTGAAGATCGTGTTAAAGATGGAAAAAGTTTCCATTTTGATGGTGTTTTGATGATGTTGAAGGAACTATTCGCCATTATTGACAGTCTAACAAGGTGATTCATGTTACAGTTTGAAAAGTTGTTGATTTTGGGAAGTGTTTACATCATTTTTTGATGGGACAAACCTTATGTTGTTTTGTTGTTTTGTGTAACAGAAAAGAAATGCTGTGATGACAACAAAAATGAGTGCTACAAGAGATCGTCTTTAAGATGCACATGTAATTTTGCGTCGGCATGTCTATAAGGGTTTTTACCGCACTCTCTTTTCCCTTCTTTCTGGCATTCTTCTCATGAACGCGTCTTTATAGACGGATTTCTAGACGCGTCTTCAGGCATGGACTCACATGTTAGAGATGGTCTAATGGATAATAGCAACTCGAAGGAATGTTTTCTTAACGTTGTGTTTATTTGGAAATATTTGATTGATCGATTGTTGGATATCGAGATATTTAAATAAGTCAGAGTATAAAAGTATTAGATGTGATTAGCTTATGAATTTTTATTTTATGTAACATGAGTGTTTAATAAATAAACTGTGTCTTAACATGGGTGGCTAATGTGTTTTTATAGTAAAGCTATAGGCTTGGACCCTCAAATAATAGGGCTCTATTTTTCAAAAAAATAAATAAATCGTATATTGTAAGTGTGTATGTATTGGGCTTATTGAATTATTAAATTAGTTATAGGCCTAAATTTTTTTGCCTAATATCAGAGAGTTAATATTTAATACCGTACATACATTTTTTTAATTATTTGAAAATACATTTTCATGGTTGCTTTAAGGTTAGTTTACAAACTATTTGTTCAATCCTTAATGCCGTATATACATTCTTTCATTAAGATTGCTTTACCCATTCACTTAGGATATTAGCCTGCATTTTGAGTTGAATTATCTTGTTTTTCCCTTCCAATTAGGTCGAATTAGTTATTGAAGAATTAAATGACACAAGAGGACGGTTTTTATTTTTATTTTTCTAAAAGGCCCTATTTTTTTATTTCGCTAGAGGCCTCTAAAAACATTAAGCCGGCTGTGTGTATCTATACCCTAAAGATATGTAATTAGGTTGCGATGTTAATCTTGATCGTTTTGACTCTTACCAAACATGTTTATGTTTAAAAAATAACCTTATGCCGTAATATGTTACGTTACATCTTTGGTTTTATTTGAAATAATGTTTTACTACATGTTACGTTTTGAAATAACATTTCCTTCAAGGTTAAAAATAACCCTATGTCCTAAAATGTATTACAAACATATATTTTTTTTTCAAATATACATACATATGAATATATGATGGGTCGTAGGTTGCGTTCCATGCTTTTAGTTAGGTGTAATTGAGGCCCATTATTCGTCAATAATTCATACAAATAGAACATAATATATGTATGTCCTTCATTATATAATTATAATATAAAACTTTAATAATATGAAATTTCTCTAAAAGTTATTTAAAAAATCAAAATCTTGTTAGCAAAAGACAAAGCAATAAAAAATAAATTCCGAGTTGCACTAAACGAGATGGATCGAGCTCGAACATAATTACAACTCATTAGATATGGCAGAGATCTAACTTGACTCATTTTGAGCTCTGTCTAACGAAAAAGGATGAATCGTTAACAACTTTTTCAAGTTACACTGAACTCATATACTATTTATTAAATATTTAATTAATTTTTTATATATACATAGTTATATATACGTGTGTGTTATTTAGTTAGCATAATATATTTTTATAAAATAATATTTATCATGTAATTATACATTATAACATAAACATATTATATTTATGTTAACAATAGCTAGCCCGCTACCCTTGTTTAGACTCACGAGTGCAGTCATGTTTGGGACATCATGCTCGGCTCGAGTTCGTCTATTATACAAGCTCCAATTTAGGCTTGAACTCGGGATCTAATTCGTTTACATTCGGCTTTTAAATAACCGGTCTCAAATAGTTCACAAGTGACTCTGCTCCTTTATCCATCTACTAAGTTATTGCTTTCCCACATTCAATAGATTGAAAAATAATAACATGATAGAAAAATACACGTTACAACAATATAGTTAAACCTTAGAAGATAGCAAAGATGTTTGTGTACTTTGTCAAAAAAGTTACAAGAAACCCTTCCGGTTTCAATCTTGATTGTAACAATTAGACATAACCTAAATCGTAACATGACCAACGACACCCATGATAGAATGTCGGAGATGATACTTCTTTTAGGAATGTAAGAAATGGCTTTACACTTGACATGACCAAAAGTTAACATGCGAATTGTCCAAAAAAGAATAGAAGGTTTTTTCTTGACAACCAAAATAAAAGAAGTAGTCATCATTGCCTATGTCAACACCCATCATATATGTTAAAAATATTAATTATTAACCTATATATTTAAAAACAAATGAAAGGAATAGAATACTTTGGGTTATTCAAACTTAGGACATGACAATATTTTTTAATAGAATACTTTGGGTTATTCAAACTTAGGACATGACACAATTTTTTTTAATTTTTTAACCTTGTTTTAGGGTTTGAGCAGGTAAAGCAGCTATGTTTGTTCATTGTTCTATAGAAACGGTGGGTTTGTGAGGTGGGTGGTGGGGTGGACGTAATCATAGTAATTGGCTTTGTAGTTACTCCAAGATGGTAGTTTGTTATGTTTATAATGATAGGTTTTGGTTTGTCTGAGACATCACGACTCAGTTACGGTTATACTATCTGGTCAGCAATGACGTAATCATTTTTTGTAAACTTTGGTTTGCTCTATTTGATAGGTAATGATGATGCAAAAAATTTGATTTGTTGTTGGGTATAGCAATATATTAGAACATAGATGTATTTAGGCCTTGTCAAATTGTGAAAATACTATTCCTGTGAAGACCAATTTACATTTTATGCCTTTCTTTCTTGTTTTTTATTCATAAAAGTGTTTACCTTGTCTCCTTGATAACTTTGTAGTTAAAATTTTTATGAGATTGGAACTCTGACCAATAATATTTGTTAAACATAATGATAAAATAACAATAAATTTATCTAATACATAAAAAAATAACTTAAATAATACGAAATGATCTAAAACGTAAAACACAACATTAATATATATTACACAAGGATGAAAATATTTGACAAAACCAAAATCCTTCGCACAATGATAAAAATATAATCTACCTTAAATATAATATAACACGTGTCAAGGCCGGATGATTATTTCTAGGTTTTTTAGATTAAAAATTCCATTAACTTAGAAAACTAATCCATTTACTCAAATAGACATATACTCACCAACTTACCCCTTTTTTCTATTCTTATCTTCATTCTAAAGTGTTGGATCAAGAAGAATGCTAATGCAACCAAAACTATGTCACTTAAGTTATTTTGGTGCTGCATGCAAAGGCTTCCGAAACTTAACATAGAACTTTCGAAGGTTGTAGAGTTCTTCCGAAGACAAAGGGAAAGACCAACTTCCGAAGACAGAACTCTACTTCCGAAGACAAGTGCATACTTCCGAAGTTCAAGACTTAGAAGAATAAAGTAAAGATCACTTCCGAAGTATGATGAAAAGAAGAAGTCTCCAAGCCTTGGAAGAAGCAGCCTCTTCCGAAGTATAAA
>BJCM01000290.1:0-13199 GCA_018326385.1 Flaveria bidentis | reverse complement strand
ACTTTGAAAATAGTTCTATTTATAATAATAATATAGGTATAATGGTGCGTTTGATGGTGATGAAAGTAATATGGACAAGGTTTTTAAATAACAGTTATGTAATGATAAAGCATACGCGTATTCACATTGGTAATTCATAAAGGTGAGGAATGACAAGTTAACGAAAAGATGACGGGAATACGTCAATAGACGGACCTTTGGGGACGGATGTCACATTCACAGACGGACTCAACACAGGCCCGTAAGTTACGGCCTCAGGCCGTAGCTTACGGTCTTCCTGCTCATTGTTTCACAACATTTTTACATGTAACTTTTCACGAGCTTTTAGTTGATAGGTCGTGAGCCCCAAAACTCTTTTCCTAGCCCAAGTTATGCCCATTTTAAGTTACTGTGG
This sequence comes from Flaveria bidentis, assembly GCA_018326385.1. Classification (NCBI taxonomy): domain Eukaryota; kingdom Viridiplantae; phylum Streptophyta; class Magnoliopsida; order Asterales; family Asteraceae; genus Flaveria; species Flaveria bidentis. The sequence continues at coordinate 12,805 of BJCM01000290.1, read as the reverse complement.
TCTTGAGCATTCGGTTTTTGCATTTCTTCATTTCTTAGGCTCCGATTTTCATCCCGCTTCATCCATACTCTTCACATTTCACCAAGCTTTGTTCCAGTTTCTCGTTTTGCATCTTTTTATCCAAAATAAGCTTACTTTAGCTCCAATCACCTATAATCCAAAACACAAACAACTTGAACTTGTTCCACCGTAATCATGATGTAAAATCAAGCATTTAGATAAATTAAACACCAAATTATTGACACATGATCAAGTATTCCCAACATTGTATACATAAGATTTAACTATTGCATTCTGACGTATTAAATCGTCTCAATAATCAATCAAACATGATACTATGACATTATGCATGCCCAAATCCTGAAATTTTACCAATCATGTTAATAAAGTTTTCACTTTGGAAAAATAATATTCTACAAGTCAAATTTCACCGAAATAAATCATTGATTCATCAATTATATGCATAAACTAGTTCATAGCAATCATAATAACATAAGAAACATCAATAAATCACAAAACCTTAAGTTCTTGAGAATTAAAGTTTATACTTTAAGTAACATACGAACTAGATATTAAAACCATGAATTTCATGCATAATTTACGTAAACCAACAATAATACTATTAAACTAACACAATAACATCATCCAATAGCATCAATCTCATGTTATCATGCCTAATTGGACAAGGGTTTGTTCATAGATCAAAAGCATGTAAAACTAATTGAAAGACTCATACTAATCGCGTTAATAAACAATAATCAAGCTTGTTACTATGTTGGAATGATCAAAGCAACAAAAAATCAAATGTTATTGATGTTAATCAAGCAATTATCATCTCTCATTAACATTGCATAATTTATATAACCGTACGTTGAAATAAATCATAAAATAACATGTAACACATTAATTCACATAATCACATATTAATAATCAAAACTATCAATCAAGTTAATATTAATTAATCCATATTAGTTATCTATTAAGTCACTAATGTCAACGACAACTAGTGTGTGCTCACGATACATGTATGCAAGGCCTAAGGAACTAACTGAGTTTTGATAACGGAAAATTACCAGAAGTCACGTGTAGGGAGTGCATATATTTAGCTTGAGGGTTATACTTTTTTTAAAACATTAAAAGTCATAATTTTCATATTATGTTTATATGAAAGTAAAATTGGTATAGTTTGGGCATTTGATGAGAAACCATATGATGATATACCAAGACTAACATGAGATGAACTTATCAGGCATGATTGTTATATACTTGCAACCTCGTCACTATATGATTGTTGATAAAACTTCTTGGAGACCATGTATAGCTGGTTATAGCTTTTTCGTACTTTGATTGTCTTTAGTTATAGGTGTTGGTGCTAGCTGCTTTAGGTTGACAACCGGTACTAGATGATGAAGTAGATATTTCATAAGTTTCTTTTTGCCGTAGGAGTTGGAGTTAGCTTCTTCCTAGGTTTGTCTTAGTCTAGGATATTCTTCTAGTGCTAGACTATGCCTTTTATTTTTAGATATGCTTTTCGCATCAATTATTTTCAACTTAGTTATTTGAGTGACTTACTTATCTTTGTCATATGCGACTAATACATTTTGTGTGATACTTGTTATAATGATATGATAAAGGAAGAGATATAGTGAATCACGTATTTAATTAACTCATAAGTGTTACAGATATATGGTATCAATACATGAACATAAAAAATGATGGTTATTACATATATGTAGTTTTATCCGGTCTTCATGTTCTTTGATTCTACATTAAAAACTCATATCTCGATTACAAAAACTATCATTTGTATATCACCTCCAAATCATTGGTGTTGTTGACTCAAATTCTTCTTTTTTTGATCATTAAATCTTCTTCCCAATCATCTAGATCATCACCAAATCTGATGAACACAATTCAAGAAAAAAATCATAATAATCCTTGTAGAAATCCTTATTCATCATAAAAAAACAAACAAACAAACAAACAAAAACTTGCTAAAAACATCGGACAATTCCAAGATTGTAGATTATAATAATATTATGATCGTCTATATAAATAACAAGAAAGATGAACATATTACCTAAAACACAAGTTAACTTGTAACTAGGAGAAGTGGTTGGCGTGGCTACTGATGGTGTAGCTAAACTGTTGTAATTGTAATTGCTCAGTTTATTTATTTACACGGTAGTTGTTGCTACACAAATCCTAATCAAGGGATTAAGACTGGGGAGCAGTGCGAGAATGGGGTTGCTACCGAGGATTAGGCAGGAACTTGGCCTTGACTGCTGAGAAGCAGGATGCGGCTGGGCTTGGATTCGGCTGGGCTTGGCTTTATATGGGCTGGACTTCGGCTGAGTAGAGTATCAAAGATCTGGCTGGGACTTGGTGTGAACTTCAGCTGACGGGAATATCTGTGAGACAAAAACAACACCGTGAGCCTCGCCTCGGGCAGAAAGGGTTTTCTCCCCGAGACCACACTCCGGCGTGAGAATAAGCATTTGTATTGAGAGAACTTTGAAAGGGAAGATAAGTAAGTAGATGGTTTGTAGTGAGAATGTTCTGAGAATGTGAATGTGAATGTCTTCTACCTGTGGAATGAAAAAGTATTTATAGTGTTGGTGTATGGGAACAAGGAATCACATGGTTCTATTTTTGGAAGCCGGTGGTCAATGATATAGGACTGAAATCCCCTAGCCAGAGGTTTTATGTATTTTTGGTGCAAAGGGTTTCTGACTGGTATTAATTTGGTTTGTCTTTGTTGTTGACTTAGAGATTTGGGGGCTGCTCTGACCTCCTGCCAATGTATTGGCTTTACTCGTTTTGTCGTTTTTGTGTTTCTTTCCTATTCCCTTGTAACCAATGAATGACTTTCTTGGTTACCAATCTTAAGTGAAGGTTTCCACAAGTGTTGCACACAGGAATGCACAAAGTTGGGCGTTTGTTTTAATATTGCCTTGTCCAGCCGCGGCTTTGGGCCTACACCCAGCCGTGGCTTCGGGCTTACTTCGTAGGTACACTCAGCCCGACCGAACCGTGGCTGCGTCTTGATGGACCGCGGCTCGGGCTTGCAACCCGACTGGATCGCGACTTCATCCTTCAGCTCGGCCGAAACGTGACGGGTTGCTTGCGGTGTGGCTTGGGCTTGCGGGTAGTCTGACCGCGGCTGCGTCTTGGTGGGTGCTACCCCAATCCTTCGCTTGTTGGTTCGGGTTTTTATTGACTTTTTGGGGTGATACCCCTTCAGTAGTTTTGAACTGTTTTGGTGATTACAATGGGCAATCCTTGTTATTTTCCGGCTAGCTTATTTAAATAAAATTATTCATAGACGTTCAAAATAAATAAATAAACTGAACCTACGTGCTTCTGTTTTTTTCTTTTGTCTTCTTTTCGTACCAACTAATTAGCCGAAGGAGGTGCTTGGTTGTTTTTTTAATTATTCTAAAGGGGGATTGCTTGCAATATTGATTAATTTGATCAGTAGTTTGTATTCTTCAATTTAATTCATCATCTAGATGCTTCGATAATATGTTTTGTGGAGACAAAAATCTCAGTTTTGACAATGGATTTTAGATGCGCAAAAACAATAAACCTTAGATCATTTGGTTTAGTGAGTAAATAAAAGAATTTAAAAATAATATCAATAGCTATCAAATTATATGATATTAAAATTTGAGTATTTCTAACACATTCCTTATCTTTATTCTTATCTTTAAATTTATAAAAAAATCATCAAAACACTTATTTTATTAAATTCCTCATTCCTATACCTCAATAAATTACATTATTTATAATCATTTGAGTTATGAGACCGAGTTAAAGAAGGTCAATTCAGTAAATTACCGAGTCTCGAGTACATTTCGAGCACTTACTCGAGTTGACCGAGTTTTACAACATTGAAATAGTGTTTTATTTTCAAAAACATCTATCATTATAACTTTTTTTCTTTTACTCTAAACTTGAGAACACATAAGATATTTCTTTTCTTTTCATTCAAAGAAAACAAATTTAAAATGATATTTGTTTTTCCCTTCTTTTTTATCTTTGTTAAATTTAAAAACAAAGCGTTACAAAAAAACCAATTGATATAAAAATATGATTCTCTTATATATTATTATTCAAAAGAATAAAAAGCAAGCAATCTCTTTCAATTATAAATCCAAGTTTCAGTCATTTTCAAAAGCAGATGTACGTATCTTGACAAGTTCAATGGTGAGAGATCGACTATAACAAGTTTTAGTGGAGTAAAGTTGGCTTCACTTTACACCAAAATCCGTTCACATATAGAATAGGGCCATCTAAACAAAGAAAATTAGGAGAAAGTACTTTAGCAAAGGTCTAATCACTATTTATATTTCATCTTTTATCTTCTAATCCGTATTAAATATATAAAGTCATACACATTAAAGTTCATGGGTGTCAATGAGTCATAGATCAATTGGTTTAGGAGGAGACACCCTATGATTTTTTAAAGTGAAGATCATGGGTTGGAGTCTTACTAGATGCAATATGCTTCTAGTGGGCCAAAGGTTTTACTACAGTGTATCTTTAGATAGTGGCTTTCCCTTGGAATAGTGGGCGAGTCTGGTCACCGGCGCTGTCTGTGTTCACGGGCGTGGGTGAGACCTTTCGACAATGGATTTACTCGGGTGATCGGGCTTAAAATATTATTCGTTGCCGTTAAAGTTCATGGGTGAGGGTTTAGCCTACCTAATCTTTTACTTACAAGAAGGAACTATACCCAATGCTAATTATTAGGAGAAAAAAAGACAAAAAAGGCCATTCGTCTTCTCAATGTTAGAAAATTGTAAAAAATAGTATAAATGAAGTAGTTATTATACGTTCTCTCTTGAAATTTAAAACAAATTTGTTTGTTTGTTTACAAATGTGTAAGCAAACATTACAATTTAATACATACGTAAACATATTAGTTTGATGGTTATTCTTAATGTTTTTAAAATTGGACTCGACCGAGCGATCGGATAAGTTGGACCGAAAACTAGTCCACTTATGCCTATTTGAGCTTACCAGGAATTGGTCTGACCAATGAAATGGGTTAATTGCATAATGTGGTTAGACCAGATTTAAAATGTTTTGTTTTTTCCTTTTAAAATCACATGTTTCGATTAATCACGTATTCTATGATCCATATTAGCGTCGAGCAAGAAGTAGTTTTTCCTGCTGTAACCACGAGAATTGGCTGGACAGTACCATGGAGAACCAATTGTATTAATATAGGTTCGATTCTGGGTTCCTTTAATAAAGTATTTTCATATTTTGATTTTAAATCACATATATAGTTTTTTATTATTTATTATATTACGTGGTTCTTAAATATGGTTTGACCAATCTGCACGGTCTGACTAGTGAACCAATAACATAACTAGTTCATTAGATGTTCGGTCCTAAAAACATTGGTTCTTTATCATGTAAGTGTGTGAACTTGCGCTTTGCCGCGAGTTGTTAAAATTTATAACATTTGATTTCAATTAGTTGTACATTAGTATTCAATCCATAATATGGATAAAAATTATATTAACTACTATGTTTTGAAAAAAAATAATCATGTCGAAACGTTGATATAATTTAGAAAATCATAGCGACAAATTTAGATCTTATAAACCATAATATTTTTATGATTAATTATAAGATAAAAACGATATAAGATTCATAACTTTGAACAAGCTTTGAGTGCTCGTATATTTAATTTGATGACTTATATATTGTTACACATTATTATTTATTACTAAAATTATTTTTATTTGAAAATAACTATTATAATTACTTTAAATACTATAATAATAATAATAATTATTATTATTATTATTATTATTATTATTATTATAACTATGTAAATATTTGGTAAATAGTTTTTACTTAATAATATATTACTTAATTGAATTAGTAAAAATATAAAAAAATATAAATATAATATTAATTTAAATTATAATAAATAAAATAATTATTATAAATAAAGTAATACTTGATATAATGAATTTAATCATATGCATTAACTTATTTATTAATTAGAAAAATTTATTAAATTAGGACAATTTAGAAACACTTGGATAAAACACTTGTACAATATGCTTAAATATTTGTTTTAGATGTCTTACAAAAATAAGAAATTATCAATCTTCCCATAGGTTTTATACTATATAATAGTAGAGACATACGGATGTATATGTAAAAAGTATAAAGTTTAAAAAATAAATAATTAATTTAATTCTGAGTGATGCTATACATACATAAATCTCTAATTACCTTGACCCTCCTAGCTTGGTTAGGTACTTTTGTCATTAGATAGAGGGGAAGAGGATTTGATTGCCTCGTCTGATCTTGGCGCTTAAGATTTCGTTTCTATTGTTTATGCTTGTGATTATTATTGGTTGGTTTGGATTTAAGTATCGGATTATGTTATAAAAAGTAGAAAACCAATTATTCAATAGGTACATAAAAACCAAAGATTCCTTACAAATATCATAATACTACACTCAATCATAATTATAAAAACCAATTATAAAAAATTTGAAATGAGCTATCTTAATACTACACTCAATCATAATTAAAGATTCCTTACAAATATCATTGTGCAAGCGATTTTCTGTTTGCACAAATCTTAACGATCGATCTTTCATAGATTATGATGAATATCAGTGTCTTTTGGTTAGTACTAAGTACATTTGTTCATATTATTAAGTGGAACCAGCGTCATTAGTATACTTTAATTTGATGATAAAAGAAAAAAAAAAGAAGAGATGGATGAAATGCACAATCCACTCATCATCAACGCTAAGAAGGTGTGCACGTACGTACTAATAGATTACTAGCAAATTGGACTGTGGGGCACAATTAATGTTCATCAAGTTTTCTTATTTTCTGGTCTAAATCCGACATCATTTTCATGTGAATCCTTCCTACCACTACTAATATCTGAACTGGTTATAGTAGAAGTTCTTGAAAGAGATCGATGTACGGAATATTTTCCAAATCATGATCGATCACAAAGATTACAAAAATGAAGAATGCAACTTAAAACTGATTGTTTATGAAAACTCATTTAATTTCCATTGACTAAACAACCAAATACATATACACAATACAAGGAATAAACTAGAAACCAAATCTCCTATATTTTTGGGAGATATGTCTCAACATCTTTGGTTCGTTGGTGTTGTACGGGGTTATGAGACAAATACACCGTCAAAATATTGGCGCAATAAATAATAGATGTTTGTGCAATCGCATCATGCAACTCAAGAAGTAGGTTGCGGATCAATATGCATGAGTTTGGCTGCGGTGTTAGCCACACCCTTGTACTTGGCTTAATTTGGCGGTTGACCTTGAAATAGTATGTTGGTGCTTAGACGACCAAGATATCAAGTTGTCACTTATAAAAACACAATAACCCAACGCTGGCCATCTAGAGACGGGGCAATCCCAATGGACATAAAATTAGGCGGCGAGGCTTAGTGATTTGGGGGATGAGAAATGAAAACCATAGTCTTGAGTTCGTTTAATATAGCGTAGGATGCGTTTGAGGAAGTTTAGATGAGGTTCATAAGGGGCATTGGCATTGGCATCTGTTGGAATTAAGCATGGTTTGCAATCTTGTGTATTCACACGAGTCAAGATGTCTGATGCATTAAGATTTTTGAGTTAAAAACAAACTTCCACGTTGATGGTGAACTTTAATTATGAGAAAACGGTGTAACTTGCCGGGCCAATATTCTCGATCTTGTCTTCCATTGTGTCGAACACATAGCAAGAAAGGTATGGCTTTGGCTAAATCAAAATCCAAAAATGAAAAAAAGGTTTGGATTGGTGGGCGGTGGCTGGATCCAAATTCGAAAATGGTGTTGGCTACAACGGCTGTTAAGTATAGAGGAAACAAGGCTCTGATGCCATGATATTTTATGAAAACTCAATTAATCTCCACCGTCTAAACAAATGAATACATACACAATACAACAATACAAAGGATTGATCTAGCAACTAAATATCCTACAACTTTAAAAGATATATATCTAATAAATACAATCTAACGAGGAAAATGTTTAAATACAATTTTTTTTAAAAACTAGAAAAGGTAAGAAATATTAAGATGTTGAAATATGTTTTTTTGTCAAGCTTGGGTTGAGAGAAAAATTTGTAGTGTTCCCCCTTCTCAAGTTTTATTTTTTTTAAACGCCCGTAAATTTTACCCACGACATTATTTATAAATTTTTAAATAATAAAAACAAACATTTTTTATCTTTAAAATAAATATATTCTTGATATATATATATATATAATTTTTTTTTCATGTTTTTAGCTTATTGTTTAATTTTGTCAGTTTATTGTGTAATGATCTAAATTGTTGTATGAGCATTACTCAATGAACTTGAATTATAAAACATTAACATATATCAACATTGAGTTATTAAAAATCATCTTTTAGAAAAAACACAATGCATAATATATATAATAATCAGAATTAGATACATGGTAACCCAATTAATTAGGATTTCACAATAAACTAGAAAACCTAAAAAAACTGTACTTTCAGCATTATGTTATTTAAAAATTATTATTTTAGAAAAACATAACTAATCAAAAACACAATGATCAGTATTATAACATAATGATCTGACCATTATTATACAATAACATGATATCACAATGATAAGATAAATATCATATAATGAGCTGAAATAACGTGAACAAATTCATTTTTTCATATCTAAACTTGATACGTATTTTAAAGATATATAATACTTATTTTATGGTGTAATTTATTTAGTATACGTGTATTGTATGTAAATGTTATGAGCTTTTAACGAAAAAGGTAGAACTTGAAAATGTGACTAAAATTAAAAATATCTCTGGTCTATCATTTAAAGTTTTAATTATTTAGCATTATGATATTGAATTTTTTTAACCATTGGGTAAAGATCTAATGGTTAATAATCATTCATTCTCTTTTTATTTTTCCCTCCTTCTAAGAATAAATTAATATAAAAATAAATATATGCCACTAATATAAGATATATATGTGTGTTAATTATGTCAGGTTGGCAGATTAACTGGTTACATGCTAACGGATTACAGGTTGTGGAGTGATGGGTTGGAATGTTGCACCTGAATAAACCAGACTGGTATTTTTATTCAGGTAAAAAAATCAACCCTAACTTAAACCCATATAGAATCATATAACACGAACCTGATACGTTTAACCTATCCTTCTAGAGATTTCAAAACAAATAATGATAACTTCATATAGAATTCTATTTTCAAATTGCACATGCACGAAATGAGTTGTCATATATTTTATAATTTACAAGTTTATAGTATATGTTTTTGATAATAAAAATGGTTTTAAAAAATCTTTAAAGCGAAACTTAAGTTGTAAATTGAATTTCGAAACTGAAAAAATAGACCTAAAAATAATTTATTAATGTAAAATTATAGGATATAATAACTTTTAAAGCATATATCATTTAAAACAGATTAAATGTACAAGCTGTTTTCAAGCGGGTTAACCTGAATTGATCTATTTTTTAAATGGGTCAACTAAAACCCGACATGCTGTTCAAATGGTTGTATTTCCCAATATGTTTGTAATCAAATAAAGCTTTGCAGTTCAAAAATTAAAGAATAGAGGTAAAACTGAATATTTGAGTTGGGGTTATTGGTGGGATGATAACTCGGTTGCCTTCGTTATGTAATTTTTTGCTAACCTCTTGCTATTATTATATTATTATATTGCATTGTTCAATAAAAAAGTTAAAATAAAACATAAACAACAAAGTGATAATTTGAAACAGGGGCTTAAAGAAACAACAATATGCACTTTTGATTTGAAACTACTAACGTGAATTTATTCGACATGAGCTTCTATCGTTTATATACATAGGAACGGACATCTATGAACTATTTTTGATCCGTTTATATACATAGGAGCTTCTATCGTTTATATACATAGGAGCTTCTATCGTTTATATGCATATGGGCTTAAAGAAACACATCTGCGTCATTTAATTTTATGAAATTATAGTTTAATCATTGTTTTCATTTTATTGTTCAAATACAATAATAATATAATTTATATAATACTAAACATCAACTTATTTATACATTAAGGTTTGTATCTTATGTCTTATAAATTATACATCATTTTGTTTTTTTCTACTTTTTCTTTTTTAACCTTATAGTTTTTGTCTTTTACATTTAACCTTAATGTTTTTTTTTTCATTTTCAACTTTGATATGATATACTTTTATTCTTTAACACTTTTTTGTTTACATCTCGGTCTAAAATTTTCGAGTTAACATACATGCACATGCATATGTGGTTTAACATTTTTACATATTTTTTTTTCTGTTTCACAACTATGTTGTATAATACACTTCGTTTTAATTTTTACACATTAACACGCCGCAACACACATGCATGAGTTAAAGTTTGTACATCTGGTGTTGGTGGTCGCTAACGACAGTGTGACATTGATATTATTTAACACGGTTTTACGCCCCCACTGCAATGCGTGTGGTTAAATACTAGTTTATTCTATTTATCATAATTATATAATCTATGCACTAATTTTTTATATATATAAAATTTCATTAATAATTATGAGATTTATATCTTTAATGAAAACAAGTAACTAAATTTCAAACTTTACAAGATTTATAGAAATTAATTAGATTTATCATTAAAAAATAATGTTTTAAAATTTTAAGGGTTAAATGGTAATTTTAAAATCTTTTTAAAAGTTTTGGACATAAAATGTTAATGTTGCAAACCACAAGGACCTAACTATAGTTTTTTAAAACCAACCTGAAACCCCCCGTGACTTTCCTTGTGTCCGGCTAATATTCCGAAAGCTGAAGCGAGCCAAATTCCCCAAATCCTAATCAATGTAAGTCAATCAAACCACCCTCGAAGTCATGGTCCCCGTTAATTCGATTTATCGTCTGATCGATTATATGCACACTCGAAACCGAATTATCATTCTGAATCAAAATTGTTTTCACCTTAATCATGCATAATTGACCAAATCAAACAACAAAGATCATTTCTCTAATCAATTTGAATTCAAATGTGCAATTGACCTCAGTTAAAACAACAAATTAATCACCAAATCAAACTGAAACACCTGCATCAAAATTTTGAAATCGTTCGAGTTGAAACAGTTGTAATCAAACCTATATAAGTGAGGGAATACCATTTGTTCAATCCTACTTAACTCTTCTAACTCTCAATTTCACTTATACAACACACACTCATCCAATGTTTTCAGAACCTGATCGGACGTCGAATCGGACGCCTTACTAGTTTGGTGGTTGGACCGGCCGGACAGGTTGGACCGAATTTAACTATATTTATATATGTAATTAAATATAAGTAATTTATACATGTATTTTATAGTTATATATAAAATTTTACTATATTTGTATATCCAACGTACTAATTTAGGGTTTAACACCCCGTTTTTACCCACTAAAATAAAAAAATACCAAAAACCGCGAACCGGTCCGACTACTGGCCCGGGAACAACCGGCATGTTTGACCCCTTAAAATTAAAAACGAATCATAGCAGATTGGACCAGCCACCGGAACGATCCCCGGTTGAACCGGTCGGACCGACCGATCCGATCCAGTCTCCAAAACATTGCAACCATTAACATTATCAGGAACCTACAACTAAGTGTTCATCAGCTTACAAGTACCAACATCCTTGAAAGTTTTGCATGAAAGTAATTGGATTAACATCATTGTTATCATCTTGAATTGACATCACATCTGTCACATAATTTCCTTCTTTTGTGTATCATCAAATCGATCGATTCAGGTAAATCACACATATACATACACACATTTGAACATGGGACATCAAAACCTTATGTTTAATTCAATTAACAACATTGATACAAGGTTCAATTTGAATCAAATCAAAGTTGGAGTTCATTGTAAAATTGGAATTTTATTAATTTGTGTTTTTAATTTTTACAAAATGGGTTCTCATCAGGTTATGAGCTTCTGTCCGATTAATTAATTCGTTCACACTTTCTTGTGGGGACCCGGGTTCAACCCCGGGCACCCTACATTATTTTAAACCATTTTTATTATTATTTTAAACTCCAGAAAGTTGTTAAAACATTATCATATTACCATAAAATATATTTTGTTATATATTAATGACTTAGAAACTATTATTTAATTTCCAAAAATTTCAAAAATTTTATTTCATATTTTCAATTTTTAAATGATTATAAATGTTATAAAATCTATCACTACAACAAAAGAAGGCTAACGTAACCCCGGTAAAATGTTACATTAGGTCCTGAAAAGGCTGCATTACACTAAAGCAACCTTTTACCTAGGGTTACATCAGGTGCAGTTGCATTAGACCTAAAACAACTTTTTTATTATATAATGCAACATTTCTAAAAAAGTTGCTTGTATTATTCAAATGCAACTTTTTTAAGATGCAACCTTTTGAACATTCAAATGCAACTTTTTTAACTTATAAATGTAACTTTTTTAACTTAAAAGTGTAACTTTTATTATAGCTTTATTTACAACAATGCAACCTTTTCCATACTCTAATGCAACCATTATTATATTTTAGTTATAAAAAATGTAACGTTTTATAAGGTAAATGCAATATTTTTTTACAATTTCAGTTACAATAAATGTAACTTTGTTTACACTCAAATGCAACCTTATAGCATCATTGTAAGCACTACAATTACTGTTAATATATTTTACTATATAAGTTATGCCATAACAGTAATAATATAGATATCATAGATGGTCGTACGAT
>BJCM01000289.1:0-16017 GCA_018326385.1 Flaveria bidentis | reverse complement strand
TATTATTATTATTATTATTATTATTATTATTATTATTATTATTATTATTATTATTATTATTAACAGTGTTATTATTACCATTATTATTATTATTATTATTATTATTATTATTATTATTATTATTACTACCTGTTATTATTATTATTTTACTAATATAGTGTGTTGGGTTGTATGAATTATATATTTTTGTGTGCGTGTCACGCGCCAAACCTGAATCGACCCGGAACCGACCGAACGATCCTTTCCCTGTAAACTCGTCTTAAGATTTTATTATAATTAATTATAGGTGCTTGATCGATCGTTGCTCTCACTCGTTGAAGTCTTTTATTCATTTATTTTCATCTTATTTCAATATGAGTTTCGTGACCCCGTTTTCATTTTAAATATTTATAAACTAGGGGAAAAAGTATGCTCACCCTTTTTATGAGTTGTCTTTGTGGTTCTGTATACATATCTATTTAACTCCGGTGTTGGAGCCGACGGACAGGTATTGATAGTTCTATTGGGCTGACACCCCCACCCTTGTTTGTTAGCATACTAGTTGGGACTGACAGTGGACAGGGACGGGCCCTAGGGTGAATATGTTCCGACAAATTCTTTGTGTACGTCATAGGTTTAGTTGTGTTGCTCATGATTACATGTGATATTACTTGCTTATAACTGTATGCACTCATGTCTTACCAAACTATTACACAACATCAAGTTTTGTTTATTATTTAAACCTGCGAACTCATCAACATTATGTTGATCTTTTTGAGCATATCTTTTCAGGCAATAATCATTGAGGATTGCTAGGGATGCTGCATTAACGATGACCTTCGACTTACATTATTTAAGTTTGGATGTCTTTGAAAATTACTCTGACTTTTATTTGTTATTCACATTTTGATCACTTGCTCCCGGGTTGTGGGACTTATACTTATTTGGTTTTTATGATTATGCTTGTCGTGGAAATTGACTAACTGTGACACAAGTCTCCATTTGTGTCGGGTGACGTCATGACATGTTGATTTTCATCATTAATGTATCTCTATTAACTAACAATGTGTTATGACGATCCCGTCCGTTACATCCTCGTGTTTTCGCTACAAGCGAAGGTGTGACAGAGGGGCCGGGTGTTACAGAATGGTATCAGAGCCACTCTTGTGTCGTTCGGGATATGAGACATACCTCACCAGGCATGGTGACTTCTCTTACTCATCAAGACGATGAGTCCAAAGGGAGGGGTGATTATGACACCCTACATATATCTCACATTAGTTGTGAACAGGAGAGGTTCCTCGTTAATAAAGAATGTTTGGTCTCTAATATCATTAACGCATTTTGGGCGTATTGGTTGTGGATAAGAGGAGAACTCCACAGTTAAGTGTGTTCAGCAATCCAGGGATTGATGACCTCCCTGGGAAGTTTTCACTCGGGCAACTAAAAGCAAATTTATGAGCTACTCATGGGCAAAGTAGACAATATTTGTAGTACGATGGGCCAGGTTTTACATTAAAATAGTTCTAACTAATAATAAATTTAATCAAAATGCTTATTTTGAGTTATATTGCTAAATGAAGAAGAAAATGTGTGAATAAGGAGAAATAAGGAACTTAGTTAGTGTCACACCCCGACACGGTTGAGGGTAAAACAGATACATACCCGACTTAACATAAATATTTCATATCATAACTCAAACAAAGATTCTAAGCCCACCACCTAGCAGCACATATGAAATATGATATGTCTAGTAAACAATAATAGAATCATGGTGTTATTAAATTGGTTACGCCACTCCAGCAAATAAAACATAATTAAAGTGTCTTAAAATATTCAATTGTTTTATCATGAGGATAACTAGAAGGACCACTCGACTTCAATTCAAGTAAACCTGCATATGCCCTAATGGCTACTTTGCTGAATTACATGCTTTACAATATTTGATCAACAAAAATGCCGATGAGAACTCGCGAATACTTGAAAACATTTAAATAATATTAAACAACATTTTTATTAAAAAAATTATTAACATGTGTACTGAAAATAATTAAGCTACAGCTCCAAACTTGTACTAGGCACACTACCATACACGTACAATGTCCTATTTTATAGTTATTATCCCATGTTCATATTCCCATGATCGAACATATTGTCTTATAAATATACATGCATTAGTGCATCTTCTCATTGCATGAGGGGACCTTAAAAATTAGACTTATTCACGTTACTAACGACTCTATCAATGGAGTGATTTCACCTCTTAAAATGGAGAAGTAATATTATTTACTAGTTCAATATTATAATAGAATACATTTACCCCAATAATGTAAAGCAATAAAGGGAATTGAAAACTACGACTCACCAATTATTACAGTTCCAATCACTGTGTACTATATCTAGGTATGTGTTGATAAAACGCCCGCCTATTATTATTAAGTTAACATTAGTCTATTGACCAACTATATGTACACACAATATGCTCTAACCATTTATTATTACCATTACCTTCATTGTATAAGAACTATCACTTTTGGTATGTTTCTTTTTTGGAAACTTTGATGAGTGAGTAAGGAAACCATTTTATGGTATAATGTGGGCTACTTGGACTAGAAAGCCATTTTGGTAGTAATGGATTCATTTGGGCTAGGAAACCCATTTCTAGTTTAATTTGTAAGACTTTGATCTGCTCATGTTTAGGCTTATGATTTATATTGTTAATGGGCTATTTTAGGTGTTAATGGGCTTACCACAACTGCGTTCAAAGACGATAACCCTTCCCGACGTATTTACTGGGTCGGTAAGCCCATTTTCGACATTTATGCATTTTATTACTTAAAGAAAATAATTATTCCAAACATGTATTTTTCATTAACCTATTATAAAATGTTAAATTTGCCTAATTATTTTTGTTATAAATTTCATAAGTTATATAATTGTAAGCATCAATAAGGCGATTTTAGACTTAAATTAGCATTTATCATCTTGGTTATTGTATATATGTCCCAAACCTTTTGACACTAAACATATATGTTACAATTTATATTATATCATTTTAAAAAGTTCAGTTTTTAGTTTGTTGACGGTTTTGTCCGTTTAAGTGTGGCTAAACACATTTTATATAATCCTTGTCATGCAGCTAATTTTGTCTATTGCTAATTATTAAGTCTACTATTGATCATAAGTTATCTATTATGTCTAATGTTAACTATTGTGTTATGTGTTGTGTTTTTTAAAATGATGAATTTCAAATAACACAATGTTGAAAATATAACTTTTTTTAAGTTTGTAAGTTCATTATATAATCTTGATTATGTAATTGTGTAATATTTATCAAGCAGTTCATTGTGTTTATTACTAATAATCGAGTCTAGTGCTAGTTATTGTGTTACCCATTGTATCTAATAGTGACCATTGTATTATGCATTGTGTTTTTTAAATGAAGACTTTGAATAACACAATAATAAGAAATGTAATTTTTTTATGTTTCAAGTTCATTGTGTATTCCGTGTTAGGTAATTGTGTAATCTTTATCAATTCAGAAGATTACACAAAAATTACACAATGAATTAAAAACGTGAAAAAACTTTGTTTTTTTATATCAACAACCGTAGATGTTTTAAAGATAAAAAATACTCGTTTTTATAGTGTAATTTATTAAAAAATAATATAGTATGTAAAAATTATGATTGTTAAAAAAATGTGGAACTTGAGAAGAAGAACATTACCAATTTTGCCTCCAACCTAATTTTGATCAAAAGTACATGTGTGAATATCTTAATCCTTTTTATACTTTAATCCTTTTTATACTTTTTAGTTTTAGAAGACTTTGTATTTAACAATTCCCAATAAAAATAGAGAAATTTACAGAAAAAGACATTTATCTTTGTAGCCAATTTTATTTTTTAATATTTATCTTTATATTTACACTAAACAACTTTTATGCATATGATTTGTTTTATCTTTGGTCATTTAGTCTAACTGTTTTTAATTTTCATCATCGTTAAATTAGATAACTTTATTATCAGATGACAGTATATGTGTAAGAATATATGTGTAAGAAGACAAATATATGTGTAAGAATTAGAAAAAACCTCAATTAATCATATTAAGGAAATACAGTAAATTAAAGCTTGAGACCGAGGAGTAAAACCTTAAAGAAATTTTATTATATATTTTTTATTAAGAAAACCTTAGACCGACATATTAGGATTCCATAAAACAAATACAGTGGCAATTTTGGACAACCAGAACTTAAATACTACATGTTTATAAATTGGAGACATGAAATCATTTTAAAAATTATAAGGCTCACCTCATCAATGGTAAGTCTATGTAAGCCAAGTCCAAACAACTCTCACTCCAATCCATCACAAACCATTTAACCAATTGAAAGGCGTGAAAAGGTAATAAAAAAGTTTGTTTGAGATATAAGATGTGAAAAAGAGTTAAAGATTGTGAAAGAAAAAGACAACCATCACAAAAATTGCAACCACAAGACACATAGTTGCAAAAATTACACAAGCCAAGAATAAGTTTAATTTAGATGACTAAACCTTTCTATTTTGTATTGTCCGGTACTTATGATTGAATCAACTATGTTTTTAGTTGTCTATTTTGAAACACTTATCAATGTCAATACTAACAAGTAATTATAAATCATTTGCATTATATTATGATTTTGTATTATATTGCAAGTTGAATGTATTAAGTTGATAAACCATATGATACAATCATTTTTTTTAACTGTAAAAATTTGATGTTAATATATATAACTTGTTTGAAGTGTTACTTTTACTCATTGGTCTTAACATTTTACTAATCATATTTACCTAATAAGTCGATTTTTTAGATTATACTATGTGAATATATTTTTACACATATACCCTTATGTGGTAACGATGTGACTGTTGACTGTTAGACTAAAAAACCAAATATGAAATAAAGCATGCACATAAAAGATGTCTAGTGTAATTAATATCAATAAAGGTTGAAAACCGAAACTAGTTACAAAGATAAATATGTAATTTACTCTAGAAAATAACTTAAAGTTCATCATAAGACAATAAGGCATAGCAGAAAAGATTAAATCCTTACCATTGAGTTACATGAAACCACTATGATTCTTAATTCAATACAGAAGGCTTGTAGAAGAACAGAAAACATGTCAGTGTACCAAAAACATATGTTCATGTACCTTACTTGTGCAACACACTTTTTTTGGGTAGTTTTGTTTTTCTCTGAATATGTTTCTGCAATAAATAGATAAATATTACATAAATACTTAGCCAACAAAGCGTAGCGAAAACAATATGGAACACAAATTGAGGAGAAAGGAGGTTACCTTTTGTCTCTCCAAGGCCTCAACATCTGTTCGCTCTTTCCAGTTGCTCTTACGTAGTTTAATTGGACGATTTCCGACGTATTTACCTATAAGATTCAGCTCTTAGTAAAAAGAAAACAACTAGGTTGTAAGGATAACCAAGAACGAATGTCTCCATCCAAGGTGTGGCAATTTAGAACCGTTTATATGACAAAAAGTCCATTCGTGTTGTATTTTGTTGATCATAATCAAACAGGTAAAATGTAGAACTAAAATAAAATAGCCAAATGAGACAAAAGTTACTTAATAAAACCTCCTAAATTGTTCTGTTGTGTGATAAAATATTATTATTTTAATAATATAAAATTTGCAACTATGTTCAATATAATAATTATTAATAAAAACAAATAAAGCAAAAAAAAGGTGTTGAATGGCGACCCAACTCACTCATTCTCCTTGTGCTCCCTTTGTTACAAAAGGAGGACAATACTTTACACTACAAGTTGTCCCAAATGACTACTTTTTGGTACATTTTCAATTCTACTTTACTTCAGCAACTTTGATTTCTGACCACAAAGTTTCGTCCTTGAAGAAAGGGTATTGATCGATCATCAAATGTTTTTAGTTAAATTGTGTCACATTTTGTAATAAAAAGAGAGTTTTTTCCCCCTGAACAGGAGGGTTTCTTTATCCTATAGGATAGAAATAAAAATTTGTCCTCATCTCACCTCCAGGACCCTACTATCGGGGTGAGATTTTAGCAGGGAATGTTTGTTATGTCGAATGTTGAAAACTTTTGAAACTAAAGGGAGCACCAGATCTTACCATTCATTTCTTTGAGAGCAGCAGCAAGATCAGATGGGTTGGAAAAACTAACAAACCCATATCCTTTGGTCTTGCCTGTTCGCTTATCTCGAACAACCTACCATCACCAACATCATCATCATCATCATCATAACATTTAATGTTCAATGAACTGAAACAATTTTGCTTATAAAAAAATAAATGGATCAAATGACTAGAAAATGAGTGTAAGATGCAGCAGCTTAGGGAGCATGCATGCACTCGCGAGAGAACATGGTCAACAAGGTATCAGCAAATGTAACACAAATACACAAATACACGAATGAAGTAGAATACTGCAGTTTCATCTCTGCATTTCCTTCCACCATACCAAAAGAAGTTTTACTTGGCTTTTGTAAGACAAATGGCATTTTAGACCATTCCAAAAATTCTTATGAAAGTAGCTTTATTAACTATACAACAAACTGGAAACACAAAATACAGCTGACATAACAAAGGCACCAAGTTGACAACGATGATGAACTTTTTGATGGGAGATTGATACCTCTTATGTCAAGGTATCTCCTAGAATAAGCTACCTCCCCTTACATGCTCTCTAAAGCACCACCCATAACAAAATAAAAGTAACAAGAAGCAGGACCTGTCAATATAGATATGTTGTCCGGTTGACCAACCAATGGTTGTTGACATTATATATCGGATGTGCTTTACAGATTTCAAGATGGATAAAAATGAATGATATAATTAGTGATACCCAAAAGATTCTGAACACAAGCATTTAGAAAGACTGATGGATTCATATAGCTCAGATCCCCTGGAAAGAAGTATGGAGACGAACAAACAGAAATCTTAAATGAGATTCAGGGGACTAAATTTAAACTCAACAAACACTCATAGACTCCACTGGTAGACAAACTTCTAAAAATGTTCTTTCTTAAGAGTCATCCACAAAGTTGACCGCACCAAACATTGGGGACCAAATTTAACAAGAGCACTTGAGATTAAATGACAGTTATAGATAAAGTCATCTGTTAAATATTGGTTGTGTGTTTGCGTCTAAATTTGATTTGCCTTTTTCTACATTGGTTACCTTTCATTTTACTCATTTTCATCTTGCAATGAGATATGCAAGCTTCTCAAGGTCCTTATTTTTAATCGTAGATGGCTCTTGATACAGAATACAGCCCAACTATTAGTGGCCAAAAATGGGTTTGTTAACAGGTCAGAATAGGGACTTTGTTATATGGGGTTGAAACAGGTTGGGTTGGCTCTTGATACAGAATATAGTTCCAAGGGGACATCCTTGGTAATAAGTGGTGTACTCCTCAACCAAAAGGTCAGGGGTTCTAGCCTTGCAAGGTGCAGGATGTGGTGATTTTTACCCTATATAATACTAGGTCTTGTTCAAAAGAATTTAATTAGCACGTCAAATATGATTAAAGACTTTATCTATTGTCTCGAATCTATATAACTTTATTTAGGTGGTTCTATGCATTAAAGTTTTGAAATATACATTGGGCAGCTTCTGACCCAATTGACATGTTTCCTTATATGCTATTTTATTTAAGTTTAGTTCTTTGACCTGTTAGGGATGAACATAACCCCAATTGAATCATTTATAAGCAAACAGGTTAAAACTGCCAACCTCTAGTCTCACCATATAAATTTTTCTCTTAGTTTCTTAGACGACGACTAAATTGATTCGTGAGTGACTATTGGCATGTCAGCAAATTCTAGTTTTATATGGATCAATCCAGTAATGCATCAGTTATTATTTATTTTCGTTGGTGTTCACACTTATCTTGGAACTACTTCAAAACTTCGGTTCAAGGACATAATATGTGTCAGATTTATCAAAACATAATGCAAAGGTTTTTGGAGAACACACTGTTAGCTACACGAGTGCACGCTAAGTGGTAAGTGGTTCTACTTCTTTTTTTCAGTGTTGTAAAAGTCGCTAGGCGCTAGTCGGGCGGCGAGGTGGGGACTAGGGATTAATCGGTTTGGAATTTTTATATATATAAATATACATTTTTATATGTAATTTTTATAAATATGTTTAGTTTTATATATATATAAACAAATCTGGACAAAGATTCAAAATTTTCCCCGAAATTTTTGAACTTCGCGCGGAATCCCGCCGGAATGTCGCTGGAATCTGCAAAAATGCATAATAAAGGCCGATTAAGAGTCGACTAGGTCCGATTAGTTCCGATTTTTTCTTGATTTGGACCAATTTCACCGACTAGCGATTATCCCCTCTTATTAGGGGAAATCCAATCGGTGACCCACCGATTGCCGACTAGTCGCCGATTAATCGGCCGACTAGTCCGACTTTTACAACACTGTTTTTTTTATAAAAAAAACAAATCATCATGCCTTATTTCCAATGGTTTTCCTCTATCACATTGACCCACATATCTCTTTATTGTGTGCCTTGTACAAATCTTCATCCTAGTGTGACCAAACTTCATGACATGAAAAAACAGTTGGTTGGATACTTGTTTAAAGTTAAAAATATAATATAACACATGGTGCCTCACATATGTAAGGCTCTAGCCTCATGCTAAAGGCGTGGTGCCTCTGCATTTTGAGACCTAAGCGCTTTAAAGTGCCTCATGCTTTAATAAACCAAGGTTGGATGTGTTAGGTCTCAAGCGGCAACGGAACCAACAACTAACACGCACAAACAATTATCACGCGAGAAATAGAACAATAAACGACACAAGGATTTAACGTGATTCGGTCGGTGTGACCTACATCCACGGGCTGCAACTAGGGTTTTCTTTTATTTGCTCAATACAAAGATTATAAATACATGATAGAATATATATAGAGACTAATTAGAGTTAACAATTTAATGAACAAGAAAACTAAACATGAGCCCAAGCCCAAAGCCTTCACAAACCCAACAATCTCCCACTTGAAGGCTTTGCGATAAATTCTAGCCCGTTGTTAAAGTACAAAGCAACCCAGTCGTCTAGTAAATTCAGCAATCTCTAAACAAGTCTTCCAAGCCTCCAATCCCCAAAGAACATGCTAAGACTTCATCATATCTCCTAGTTGCAGCGATCCCTCATCATCAAGTACCAGAAGGGCCAGTTGAAGCTCCCCCGAGCTCCAACTCAATCGTGGCTTGTCCCGCCAATGACTCATCCTCCATCTTAACTGGTTTGGACATTCCACCAGATTCAAAGATACACCGAGGATCACTATCACTCTCCAAATTCAGCAAACAATTACTAGGAGAGAATTTTCCAGTCGTAGTCTTTATAATCCAACGGTTCTTTGTAATTGTACCTGGAACACGTCCTGTGCTCCCACTGTCACTGAATCCCCTAAATGGTTTAGACTTTTGAACTCGTTCACCTAACATCCCTGCTCCAGACTTCACATTTGCAAAATGAACTCTCTTAGCACCGGATTTAGCGAACCGGATTTTGTCGTGCTTAACCGGGACGGTCATACATCACTCAGCAGGTACCTCAACCATGTACAATGACCCATGCTTTATACCACGAGCAATAACCAGATTACCATTGATTACCTCCATTTACCACCACCAAACCTCACTTCTAGTCCTTGTTCGTCCAGCTGACCAACTGAAATCAATTTCTTCTTCAGCCCCGAAATCACCCTGACATTCTTTAGGTTCCATGTAGTACCTAATGAAGTAACCAGATCAAAATCACCCATGCCAGTTACCTCAAGTATCTCGTCATTGGCTAATCGTACCTTTCCAAAATCACCATGTTTTAGATTCACCATCGTTTCCCCGTTGTCCATGGCGTGAAACGAAGCCCCTGAATCCAAGAGTCCACACTAAGTATCAATGCATCATCATCAGAAACATCCGCAACAACAGTGTTCGATTCTTTCTTATTCGGACACCGACTCTTAACGTGTCCCACCTCATTGCAGCTCCAACACTTCACATTCTTCCTAGGTTTAGATGAACTTTTTCCCCGACTCCCACTGTTCCTATTATTACCTCGACCCCTGCCAACATTTAATAGTTCACTATTAGATGATTCACCCGAGTTTCTTCTTCTGACTTCTTCACCCATAATTAGATCTCGAATACCATTAATAGTGAAACCCTTAGTCCCCACAGAACTTGAAATTGCAGTCACAGTTCCAGACCAACTATCAGGCAGAGACGACAACAATAGTAGATCCTGAACTTCATCATCAAACTTAATTCCAACAAGTACAAGTATTGTTAAGATTGAATTTAGATTGTTAATGTGAGCAACTACTGAGCTTCTTTCTTTCATCCTTGTGTTCACCAGCTCCCGAATCAAGAACACCTTATTCGTTGCAGACGGTTTCTCATACATATTTGACAAAGCAGTCATCATACCACGAGCCGTGGTTTCTTTAATGACATTAAAAGCAACATTTTCGTCAAAGCCAATGTAATAACCGCACGAGCCTTTTTGTCCTTTGATTCCCAATCAGCTTGTTCTATTTCGCAGGATTTTCTTCCAGTACCATATCCAAGTCCTTTTGACATAACAATGCTTCTATTTGCATTTTCCACCAACTAAAATCAGAACCGTTAAATTTCTCAATCACAACCTTCCCGTCTTCAGCCATCTCAAACGGCAAACAAGAAGCAAATCGAAACAGTGAACAGACACAGCAATGGCAAGGGCCTGAACTTGACGACTGTTCTACTAAACACTGTCAATTGACCGATTTGCTCCTACAAAAAACCTTTGCAGACAAATCTAAACCCGGGTATACTTTTCTTTCACAAAACACGGTTCCCCAAACAGTTGATAATAATTCGTCAATAAATAGAAACTTGAAAACACAAAACCCTAACCTTTACCTGACGAATCCAAGAGTTATTAACCAAACCCTAATTGACGGCTCAAAGGGTTTCAACCTAGTACTCAATCTTGATCACAACCAATTGGATAATCACCAAAAAATAACAAAACACCTACTAGTTATTTTTTATCTCTTTGGTTGTGTTTGTGTTCTTTATCAACAAGAATAAAAAAAACAAATTAATTGCTTTTCTTTGCAGAATCCAAGACAAAAAATTTGTTGCCTTCCTATTTATTCTTCCATGCACAGACTCCAACAATGCCAAAAAGTCTTCTTTCTTTTAGTCTTGTTCAACGTAAAAGAAAACAAACAAAGCGGCGATGACCAATGCCACGATACCAAGGGCTCCAATACGAACCCTAATCGTAAACCTTCTACAATTCGTCACAGTGCAACAGTATGTTCAACAAGCCTAAACCCTGATACCACTTGTTAGGTCTCAAGCGACGCAGCGGAACCAACACACGAACACGCACAAACGATTATCACGCGAAAAATAGAACAATAAACGACACAAGGATTTAACGTGGTTCGGTCAGTGTGACCTGTCCACGGGCTGCAACTAGGGTTTTCTTTTATTTGCTTAGTACAAAGATTACAAATACATGACAGGGTATATATAGAGACTAATAATTAAGGTTAACAATTTAATGAACAAGAAAACTAAACATGGGCCCAAGCCCAAAGCCTTCACAAAGCCAACAGGAGGCTCGTTTGAAACATAGACAAGCGTGTTAACATTTATGAGAATATTTCCTCACAATACATGTCACAAATTTTAGTCAACTTTTGGAGGTTATGCAGGGTAAGGTGGGGTCATTTTAATTTTTTATTCAAATTGATTTAAAAGACCTGCACTAAAGTTTGAGTGAAAGTATAATATCAACCAGAATCTCAGACACGATGAGGGCGAGCACCATAGACACAAAGCAGGTTTCCAGGTAACTTGGTTATAAAATGAATAGAAGTCCAAGTACGTGTTTAGTACTTGTAACTGAGAATTGACATTTTAATTTTGTTTATTCACTACTCCTAATTTAGACATTCATTGTTGTTATTTCTCTCCATAAAAACATAAGAATAAATCAGAGCTAACCGAGCAGACATAAATTCCCTTCAACAAAACAAAGACCAAATGGATGAATGTAGAATAGAATTCAGATTGTGTTTTCAATTATACATTTCAATATGGCTTTTATATTTATCAACAGTAAGTTTCTTATAAATGTGAAAGTTCATTCATACCCTTATGGAATTCAAAACACAAATCTAACATTCATTAACTCAATAGAAAAAGTATTATTCTTAAAGATCAGCATATGGATCAATCAATCGGTAGTCTTTAGGTCTTTAGGAGGCCTTCGTTTGATATATATGCTCTTAAGGAGTGTATGCAACTATACAAGATGGTCATATATTATCAGCTATCTATTTACCTCTTGGTTTGAGTAGGATTATAATGTTTTCTGCTCGTTTATGATTTATCCCACATTATACTCCATCTATTCACCTAAGTATAAAGTTCTAAAAGATCCCATTTCCTTCTTTTACATTTCTTTTGTTGATATTAGCCTCTAACAAGTCGGTAATAAAGGTGAATAAGTTGGATTCAACTCTAAATCTTTAAAAAAATGATAAACTTTATCTAGCAAAGTTCTCACAACATTTACACCTTTATCCGTTCCTCCAATAGGAGAACAAAAACCAACTACTACATTGAGCTCTAAGCCATGTAAACATATGCAATGTCACTCATCATTTCATCAAACATAATTAGAACTAATAATCCACCAACAAACATATATACTACATAATTATGCTTCAGTAAAAGAAACTGACCTTAGCCATGTTGAATGAAGGAAATCGCGTGAAAGCTTTTGAAAGAACATCATCATTCACCTCATTACCAAGATCCCCACAAAATAGACGATAATCATCTGCAAAACATCACTACAATCATGAAGAAGATGCCATTTGTATCAGCAACGTACATAAAAATAAACTATCATGTTCAAAGCTATGAATACAAAAACTTAGCCATCTTTCTATACTTATGTGGATCAGATGACTGCCCATCATCAAGTATATCAACCACAATATGCATGATGTATAAGGGGGTTCATACAGTTTAGATATTTTCATCATAATTAGTGCTTTTCCAAGTGCCTGCATTATCTTTTTGTTATCAAAGAGATAATCACTATTCCTTTCACCCCATAACATTTTTCACAATTGGATTTTCACAATTTAGGATGCAATATAGAAGCACCTCTCTCTGGCCACTCCTAAAAGCATAACTTGGATTTCATTCCACATTCCTTACAATAAATCATAATGTCTCAATGACAAGTTATTTCCTTCAGTGGTAGATAGATAGCAATTTCTTTATGACCAAATCCTTTGAACACCATCATACCCAAAAGTTAAAGGAACATGGATGAAAAGATAAGCAACATATATTGCTAGATAGATCAAATAAAGGGCAACTTTGGTCTCATATCATAGGTAAACAACTAACTTTGTGCTTGAGAAACCATCTACGTTTTAAAATATGAAATAAGTAAATCACATAAGATGATAAGAATATAAGATACCAATTTTCAGGTGTAAGTTATATGATAAAGTGAACATGGTCAAAAGCTACCTACACGTCATCATTATGTCTTTCAACCGCTGCTATTCACCTTAAAAGGAAACTTCATTTCAATTAGGTGCCTTCACTTGATTCTTTTGAAACTATGATGTTTTTTTCTAGCCTAAAACACAGTTATATTTCTTCATAATTAGCCATATATAATAAGTAGAAGGGTAACTAAGTCATACTTTCAGGCCATTCAGCAAGTGTTGGATCCTCCCATGCTAGCCCAGCAGCTTTACGCGGTATTGCTTTCTTTTTCACCTCTGCTTTATGCTCCACTTCACTGCTTGCCAGTGCAGCCTTCACACTTTCTATTGCTTCAGGTGTAATCGTCTGTGCGTCCCTTTGAAATAACTGCTGTGCCTGTCAACAAAAAAAAACATTTTCTCTAACACTCAAGTTGGCAAGTTGCTAAATCAAAGATGTTTATATCATAAATTCGCAAGCTCATTTTCTACTAATTTGCAACTTAGAGGAATAAAATTCACTTGGTGAATGAATTTGATCCGGCCATTATCATTTGACACTAATGTATCCCCTTATCATTTTGCATTACGTAGTTTCACAATCTTCTGACAAAAAACTGAAAAGCAAAATTTCTAAAAGGCTCAGATTGATCTGAAATACACTATAGCACGTCTGTATAGTTAAATGGAATCATGGAACTGCCTAAGTACACTTTAGTGAAAGCCATCAACTGTTAATTTCATTAAAGATTGATCATCGATAGTCACCGTAATTAAAAAGTGCTAATACGTTACGCTAAACATGAATTCATAATTAAGATCGAGAGAAATTACCTGCTGGAACTGAGGAAAGTAGACTCCAGGAACGGAAGTAGACGAAGCAGAGTAGACGGGTGGCGGAGCGGGGTACTGAACGGCCGCAGGCGGCGGAGGAGGGGCGGCAGAAGGATAGGTGGTTTGCGGTTGTTGAAGGTGGAAGGGCATGGGGAAATAGGAGCCATTGCTGTTGGAGTATGTGAATTGAGAGGAAGAAGATGATGATGCAGATGAACTCTGGGGGATCGACATCTTCTTTCAACAATTGGAGCTCGCGATTCAGTAGGGAATTCGGAATTTGGAATGAAAAATTAGGGTTCTTATTTGCAATCGTAGTAAAGAGGACCGAATGGGAAAGACAAATTACATATTTTTGGTGTAATAAATCACTAGTAAAGAGCGACACCATGTTAAATAAATAACATTAAAATTACTCTTTACCCTGTATGTTTATAAAGAAATAGAATGAACAGTAATTTTTCGCGTAGTGCAAACTTGCATTGCATGAAGGTACTGCTGTTGGATTTTCCTATTGGGAAACGCTACAAAGATGGTATTGCGGTTTTCAAAAAAGGCGGCATGAGGATATCGACAGATTCAATACTAAGTAGAAAGTTGAATTCAAACCATCAGATCCATTAATCTAAAACTTCAACACCTTAAAATCTATCAATCTTTAACTCATAATCTGAACCATTGATTCGTTTGGGGTAGATTTCAAATGACGATGGAGGCTTGACACCACAAAACAAACTTGGTGGAGGCTGAGCGGCGATAAGTGAGAAAATTGCTCAAAGCTGGTCATATTTCATCAAAAAAACTGACATGGGTTAACTCTCAATTCAAAAAAAAGTTTGAAGTAATATAAGATTAAAATTAAAAGTGCCTTTAAATATACTTAAGTTGGGATTAGTGTGACTAATAAATGATTTTTAAAATCTAATAATCCTGATATCATAAAACTTATTAAAAGAAAGAAAGTAGTTTAAAAATAGTGTTGGATCGTTGACATGCTGCAAATGGGGAAAACAAACAATTAAAAGTTTAACATAATAGTACAAATTTAATTTTTATAAACACCGTATGTTAAAATTAAAAATAAAAAATTGTAATAAAAAATCAAAACCTTGAATTAACTTAATTTAATGACTTCTTAAAAATAAAATTACTTAATATTGTCCAAATTTAGGTAGTGTTGGTATGTAGAAATCAAATGGGTAATGCAATAAATCATTTAAACTAAATAAATGTTTGTTTGATGAATGGATGAAATGGATCATTACCTAAATAATTATATTTTCTTTAAATACATAAATTCATTTCATCCACCCATTTTTTTTCATTACATTTATTTTTCGATCTTTAGTTACCACCACCACCATAATAACCACCACCTACCGCCACCACCGACACAATAACTGTAGAGATTAATGAAGAGGCTGATGCAACCTAAACATCTTAAGTCTATCTTGCATGTTGCATAAGTGCATTAAAGAAAAAGCTTAGGAAGTTTGACACATAAAACAGAAAAATACTCTAAGTGTGAAATCTTCCGAAGCCAAGACCAATATCTTCCGAAACTTAACATGAAGTCTTCCGAAGCCTCAGAGACAAAGTCTTCCGAAGCTTCAAGTTCATGAAGACAGATTTCT